>PVHP010002104.1:0-94931 GCA_004024765.1 Zapus hudsonius
GGCAGGAAGGTGTGCCAAACTCTGGCAAGGGGAAGCTGGCTTACAACCCCATAATCCCGCCCCTGACAACACAGCTTCATCGAGGTTGTAAAACCCAAACTGCCATCAGCTGAGGATCGATCTATCAGAACACATTCAATTGTTTGTGGGGGACACCTGTATCAAACCCTGACATGATCCTAAACACCTGTTACACAGCTCCAGTTTCTCTTTGGGAAGACAAAAGTAAGGGAGACCTGGAGGGGGCAGACTGGTCAGCCCAGCCCAGGAAACAGCTGCCCTTTAGGAGGCTCCCCACAAAACAGTAGGCACTCACGTGTGGAAACTAAGCTCACCACACCCCTTTGTGGCTGGCTATCACCGTGTGATGCTGTATCTAGAAGCTCCCTGCACTTCAGATGGCCAGCACTTCCCTTCTGGGCCTTACAGAAGGATTCTGAGTCAAATGCTTCCTTTCCTTGTACAAGGCACAGTGCCAAGCCCACCATTATCAGTTGGCAAATGACCAGACCAGGAATACTACCTTTCTAGAAAACGATGGCCCACTGCTGCACTTGCCTAAAATTAGTTTATCATAACCAACAGCCTGTGTTTCTTTCTTCACATCTCATGTATGGGTACTTGCTCTTATGAATGTTGACTGAGGAAATGGGAGTCGGCTAAATGTGCATCATGGGATAGGGGCTTTTCTAACTTCTCTCTCGATAAAACAAAGAGGTACCCACATCTCCTTTCACTGGCAATGTCAGCTGTAAAAAGGAATGGAAGGGCCAGAGAGATGACTCCATCAGTAAAGTGTCCACTGTGCAAGTGTAAGGATCTGAGTTCAGAACCCCAGCACCCACATAGATTCTGGGTGTGGGGGTACATGCCTGTAATTCCACTACTGGGAAGGCAGACAGAATACCTGGGGACCCCTGGCTAGCTAGTCTAGACGAATTGGTGGGCTATAGTTTCACTGAGTGAGTCTGCCTAAAAAATCAGGTGGAGAGCAATTGAGGTAAAATACCTGATGTGAGCCTCCGGCCTCTATGCACTCACATATATATATGTTTACACACACACACATATATATGAACACACACATGCACACACACATGTGAAAAATTACTGGAAACTGTAAGAACCTAAGGGTCAATAGAAAGCCTCCAAATGAACCGGCAGACATGAAAGCAGAGCTAAAAAGCAGAAGCTGAATCCCAGTGACATTGCTTAAGGGCCTGGATCCAGCCATGCCTGAAATCAATCACAGAAGCAAATATATTCTCTTCTTGCTTCAGCAGTTTTGAGGTAGGTTGTGTCACTTGTACCTGGAAGAACCCTTCCATATCTGTGTTCTCGAAGAACGTGGCCATGACAAGCGGGGAGAGATGAGCAGATTTTTACAATAGCACAGAGATGTGGTTAGAAGCAAGGCCCAGAAGAGGATGTGAATGATACAGCCTGACTCACCAGCAAGGTCATGTAGGGGTGGAGTGGGTGAGAGGCCCTGGGAGTAGAATCGACAACAAAGACTTGGTAGGACAAAGGCAAGAGTCCTAGGAAAAGGGACAGGAAATTCAAGGAGAGGAAGCTGGTTGTTCAGAAGTGGGAAAGACCATTCTGATTCAAGAAAGCTCCAGAATTTACCAAGTTGACCAGCAGGTATTACAGAGTAAGGGTTCAGCAGAGACCTTACCCCAAGAGGCCTCTATTGTCTGATAAGATGCTTGGATTATGTTTATGACAAATAGAGAGCCATGTGGTCAGCCAGTGAGCCACCCACAGCCTTGTAAGGTGTACTCATTGTGAAGATTATGCTCCATTTGGAAAGCCACAGGTTAAGAAAAGTCAGCTGGCAGTGAGGCCCTTGGGGTACCCAGGTAGGATCTGCTGAAGTCTGCACTGAGCCACGGCTTCTGTGAGATGATGAGATGATGGGAGGGGGCTGAGTGACAATTGTCTAGCAGGCAGAATGGACATGACTCGGGGTCAGTAGGATAGATGGATCGAGGGTAAGCTGAGGGTCTCATGACTTCCAGGTCTTTGCCACAAATGGCAAGCCAGTGCTGCAGTTTGGAACATAGGAGAGCAAGTTGATTTGCAGGCTGGTGTCTGGGGATAGGTGGCAAAAAAACAAAAAAAAAAAAAAAACTTGGCAGGTCTTGACAAGTTTATGTTGAATCTCTAGTACATATGTGAAAATGTCTGGTAGACAAATTTGTATGGTCTACAGCCATACCACCCTGATTGCGCCTAATCTCATCTGATCTCAGAAGCTAAGCAGGGTCGAGCCTGGTTAGTACTTGGATGGGAGACAATTTTATATGTGGGAAAGAACAAACCGGTGAACAGCATGGCTTTGAAAGCCATTGGTGTGGATTAATTTTCCAACCTTAGTCAAACATGCCTATCACCCATGGAGCTTTAAAAACAAAACACAACCATGAAGCCAGGTGTGGCGGTGCATGCCTGGATTCCCAGCACTCGGGAGGTAGAGGCAGGAGGATCAGGAATTCAAGTTCTTCCTCCATCACATAGTGAGTTTAAGGACAGCCTGCACTACACAAGACTCACACAAAGAAGCAAAATAAACCTGCTGAAACCCTAGTCTCTCTTCGAAGGATACTGCTACACTTGAACTTTGGGCTGGAGGCATCCAGGCATGGTAGACCCCAGGGTATAGGATCTATATAGTCACACAGAGTTGGGAGATCAGAAGGACCCACATAGTTCATTAACCCTTGGCTGTCACCATTTTAAAGTTCTGAATCATTTCTTTGACAAGAAGCTCTTATTTTCATTTCATTTTGTGTCTCCCTCCCTGGGCCCAAACATGGGTATTTTAACCCCCCCTCCAGCCCCCACCACAAAGTGCAGCTCCACAGAGGCCTTGGCATATGGACCCAGCAGAGTGGGGTGGATGTCACAGGATAGTTTTAGTAGCATGCACATTTGGTGGGAGATGGAAGAAGCATCCCACCCAGGAAGCAGAAAGAATGATCAGAGAACGAGGAGGGAGAGGTGGGAGGCCAGGGACTCCAAAGTGAGGAGGGGAGTGTTGTGGGTATGTTGGGATGCTCCAGCGAAGGGAAGATCTTAGTCTTCAAGATAACAGTCATGACTTTTGCCAAGCAAATAAGGAGGCATGATAAGAGCCAATACATATCCATCTGGACAAAAAACAAAGAGTGACAGGGTCTCAGAGACTTGGCTACAAGAGATAAGGCAGTGACTATAGGAGACCCATGATCACAAAGCTCCTTTCTAAGCTGGGGAAGTCTAAGGCGTGTTAACATTGTTGGAGGAAAGCGACGAGCAGAGCGTGGAAGAGTTATTCATGAGAGAGAGGACAAGAAGACATAGGAGGCTTTGGAACGGGATAGAGGACAGGACCTGCCCTCTGAGTCATCCCTTGGGGCCACTAGACTGGGGCCAGAACTAGGCATCGATGAGTGGGACAAAAGGGAACCATGGGTGAGAACGCCATGGTAGTACCTTTGTCCTTCATCTTCTCCACGACTTTACTGTGAGCATCTTTTATCTGCTCGGGCTTGGTGACATCCATCTGGAGAACGGAGAGGCGCTCTGAGCAGGTTTTTCGCAACTCCTCTGCCCCGGAGCCCTGGCCATCCAGGACACCAGCGAACACTGTGAAGCCCAGCTTATCCAAGTGCTTGGCCAAAGCATGGCCAAAACCAGAGTCGGAACCTGCAAAGAACCAAGGCAATACTGAGTGAGCACAAACCAAAGCAGCAGAGGAAATGGCCAGAGCCCCGGAGATCATCCTGTCTCCGCCCCACTCAGTGCTGGAGCCAGAGCATGTGCAGTCATACTTAGATTTTATGTGGGTGCTAGGTCTCTACCTCAGTTCCTCATGCTTGCATAGGAAGCATTCTCTCTTACCTGCTGAGCCATCTCTGCTGCCCTATTTACTTACTTACATATTTCTTACTCACGTACTTATTTCAAACAGGGTTATGGATGCAACTGTTTAACCCATGCTGGCCTCAGATTCACAGTGATCTTCCTGCCTCAGCTCATGAACACTGGAATTACAAGTGTGTGACACCAGATCTAACTTTTTTTTCTTATTTTGCGTATGTGTATGTTCATGCAAGTGTGTTGTGTAGATATGCATCCTGTGTGCACACATACGGAGGCCAGAGGAGGTTATTGGGTGTTCTCCTCTATCACTCGTTCACCTTATTTCCTTGAGACAGGGTCTCTCATGAAGCCTGAAGCTTGCTATTTTTCAGTTAGACTGACACTGATCCCCAGCAATCCTCCTGTCTCTGCCCCTCTCAGTGCTAGGTTACAGGCATGTGCATATGCAGCCATGCCTATCTTTTTACATGGGTGCTGGGATCAAGCTCAGGTCCTCACACCTGAATAGTAAATGCTCTTGCCACTGAGTCATTTCCAATCCCAGCCTTTCTTTTTTAATTCATTTTATTTCTTCATTTTCAACCAGAGAAGAGAGACAAGGATAGAGAGAGAATGGGTGCACCAGTGCCTCTAGCTGCTGCAAACAAACTTCAGATGCATGCCCCTCTTTGTGCATTTGGCTTTACACAGGGCCTGGAAAATCAAACCCAGGTTGTTAGACTTTGCAGGCAAGTACCTGAACCACTGAGCCATTTCTCTAGCACCCTCTTTCTTTTTTTGAGACAAAATCTCACTCTGTAACCCAGGTTTTCCCCCAGAGCTCATTACTTAGCATAGGGTCACGTCAAGCTCATGGCAGTTCACCTGCCTCAGCCTCCCCAGTGCTGGAATTATAGTAATCATACACCAAACTCAGCTTGTAATGTTGTCCATCTTTGCTAAAAGAAAGATCTTACTCTTCCTGTGTGATTTCTTTTTCTAAAGGCTCTACTAATTAGCACGGAGACTGGCTGGCCCTGCAGGTGTGGGGAAGGGTGCAAGAAAGAGGTCAACGTGACTAACGTCTATGAACACCACTTGAGATACAGCAGCAGAAAGCCTTGTGCACGTTGCTCTGTGATGACAGTGAACTGTGTCATATGTAATATACGTGTCAGGTCTCTCAACTTGGCCTTAGAGCTTAGGTAACCTAGTCAAGGAGATGAGCCCTAGAAGAATGGCTTGGTAGCCACAAATCTATGCAAGACATAGATTTCGGAAATCCCAATGTTGAAGACACCGTGGCCATAAAAATCAACCTCAGGGGGATGGAGAGAGAGCTCAGGGCTTAAGGTGCTTGCCTGCAATGCCTAATGACCCAGGTTCAATTCCCAAGTATTCAAGTAAAGCCAGATGCACACAGTGGTGCATGCATCTGGAGTTCATCTACAGCAGCTCGAGGCCCTGGTATACTCATTCTCATTCATTCTCTCTCTCTCTCTCTCTCTCTCTCTCTCTCTCTCTCTCTCTCTCTCTCTCTCTCCCCCCATAAAATATTTTTTTAAATCAACCTCTGGGCCACACATGGTAAACACAGAACAGTTAGTATGTCTGCCTGGGTGTGATGATGAGAAATCATTTTACATAGGCCATGCCATGAAGCCTCTCCTGCAGGTCTTCAGGAATCCCCTTTGTCAGAAGTTGGGGGCTATGGTCAAGCATCCCTCCATGACTGCCTCCCCATACTGCAGCCCGCAAGTAAGGCTATGAATGACCCTGAAAAGAACTAAGTTAGATATATACCACAGGGAAAGCTGGGTTGGCTGCAAGGATGAATTGTTGGGTGAGGGTGAAGGCAGCCCTGTTTTGTGATCAATCACATCTTACGCTTCAGCTACTATTGGAACAGCTGTGTGCATTGAGGCTGTGTATCTGAGAGTTCCAGGATCCCCTAAAAGGCTCCCATGACATCCAGCCACCAGTATGTTCCTTCTTTGCAAAGAGAACTATCCTGTGGTACACAGATGCAGACACGGCCCAGCTCTGAGCAAGAAAAAAATCCTTACGCAGCCAGCTGCTCCCTCGGTAGTTGAGGAAGGCTCTTGCCAAGCCCCACTTCTTTTCTTTCCTTCTTTCTTTCTGTCTTTCTTTTTTTCTGAGAGACAGAGTTTTCTACTGTAGCTCAGTCTGGCCTAAGTGAAACTCACTCTGTAGACCAGGCTAGCCTCAAATTCACACCAATCTTCCTGCCTTTCAAGTGCTAGGATTACAGGTGTGAGCCACCGTGTCTGGTTTGACAGAACTTCTTTAAAGTGTTTGGTGCTTTGTGTATATAGCACCTCCCCCACCCATGACAGAGCTATCCTTCCCCCACAGGGATTCCAAGAGTTATGAGTGTCCTGTGGTGCTCTACCCTTGACTGATGAACCCAGGATCAACCAGCTATACCCTTCCAGAAACAAGATGCCAAGCAACTTTTATTACTGTTTGGCCCAAACAATGGCTTGAACTTATCCTCTCTAAAACTCATGTATGGTCAATGTGATGGTTCACAGAGGAGAGGCCTTGAAGAGGATTATGAATCTGGGCCTGGTGGTATAGACCTGTCATCCCAGCTATTCAGGAAGCTAGGGCAGGAGGATCATATGTTTTTTTTTAATTTAATATTTATTGTCCATAATGAGTTACATTATTTAGTGGGCAAACCATGCGTTGTTATCCCGACTTCCCCAATTCCCCCCCTCCCCATCCCTGATCAGTTGTATATCCTCCTTCGTGGGCTGTCTGTATTAGTCCTCGTGGCAAGGGATCCTGTATATCTTAGTACTCATCCCGGTCTTCCTGGCCCAAGTCAGTTGTTACTGATGGGTGCTATGCCTCTGGACCGTCTCCCCCACCATGGCTCTCACAATCTTTCCGCCCCCTCTTCCGCTCGCCTGTTTGGTCATCAGAGACAGTTCAAGATCAGCCTGGGTAACTTAGTGAGATCTTATATCCAAATTAAAAGTAAACAAAGCTTAGAATATAGGTTAGTGGGCAAGGCTCTAGGTTCAATATCCACAAAAAATTAAAAATAATACTAAATCACATTCTGTCACCTTCTATTATGAACTAGACACCCCAGGAGAACATTAGACTCACAGCCAGTGAGGAGTGGAGAGCGACGACCCTTCAAGCACATGGAAGCTGGACTCCGTCCTTCTGCTAAGAGGCAAAGCCTCAAGGCCACCTCTCCATGGTGTCCACCATGAGGAATGGCTTTCGTGGCTCACAGATGCTCTGGTACCTTGAGTGGTCTCCTTCACACACATGCCTTGAAACACCCACATCTTCATTACAACTCCCCTCCTTCTTCAAATTAGTTTTTCTTATCTCCTAAACTCCACCTTTTCCCCCTGCTCTGGAAAGCACCTTGGCACTTCCTTAGAAAGCTCCATGTAGTGTCAGCAGATGACCTAACCACTCCACTCCCGGGTGCAGACCCAAGAAAAATGAGAACACAGAGTAGAAGAACATCATCCATAGCTACATTGTTCACAGAAGCAAAACAAAGGAAATTAATCAAATGTCCATTACTTGAGTACTAGGTAAGATACATCTATCCATAGAAAAGAACATTATAGATCCATAAAAAAGGAATGAAGTGATAATACACACTAACAACACAGACGAACTTTGAAAACATAATGTTCAGTGACAGAAGCCAGGGTGCCAGGTAAAAGGATGTAAGCAAAGAGAGGTTTTGACCCCAGTTTCTCTGGGTAGAGAATGACCTCATAGTCATCATTTTTATAGGCAGTAACCTGCACCAACTTCATGAATCTAGGATCTATGTCTCCTAGAAAAATCCACAGGAAGAGCCTGGCACAGAGTAGACGTGAGGTGTAAACTGTGCAAAGTCCAGGGTGCACGCCATTCAAGCTCTATGACACTGGAAACTAGCCAAGGTTAAGAAATCCTCTTGCCCTTTGAGTTCTTGGAAATGGCTTACTGCAAACAAAACCCTCACCCCCTTCTACCTGGTCATGGGATACAGACTTGTAATTCAAGGACTTGGGAGGCTGAGACTAGAGAATTGAAATTTCAAGGCCTGCCTGGGCTACAAAATGAGCTCAGAGCTAGCCTGGGAAACTAGCGAGAACCTATCTGAAAATAAAAACTGACAAGAAGCTGGGGCTGTAGCTCAGTCGTAGCATATGCGAACCCCAGGCAATCCTCTATACCCCACTCATTAATTGTCTTCTCCACCAGATCTAGATGGGGCTTGCAGACATCTCTCATGCTCACTTAGGACATGGCCAGGCCCAGAGCCTCAAAATCCCTTCTTTGTTTCATTATTGAGATTGGTGAAATTCTCTTCTTCCCCATATCTCAGGGCCTGGCCATCCTCCATCTGAGGCCCCAGGTTACCCCTGCCTTACATCCTGGCCTTGGAGTCCCATCACTCTGATCCAACCCCACCTGGTTCTCTCGCTCCCTAACACCTCAGCCTTGTTTACTCCTCCCTAGAAAAATAAAATCCTGATGGCCTCCTCCCTGAGGTTCATGCAGATCATATGACCCAGGCATTCTCTCTACTGCTCTCATATCCTTCCCTAACCTGTGCATTACATAATAATAATGGAAAATAAAGTCTTCCCTAGCACGAAGACTCATTTATGACCAGTGAATTAACCTAGCTACAGTTGGCTAAAGAGCATCTACTTACACTCAGCTGGGAGGCAGCACAGCCCAGAGGCACTGGTGCCAGTCCTTTCTGAGTTCTGCTTATGCAGTCCTATTTCTTGGTGGGGCTCCAGGTCTACAGGATGAGCTCCATAGTGGAGTAAAAGAAGCTTATTCCAGGCAATGACTCTGGAGGTCTATTTTTAAAATAACCCAGCTATGGTGGCATATGTCTACAATCCCAGCAAGAGGATTGCTGGGATTTTCAGGCCAGTCTGAGCTATACACACAGTGAGTTCAGGACAGCATGGGCTATAGAGCAATACTCTGTCTCAAAAATAAAACAGAATCTAGGGTGTCAAGTAAAGGGGTGCCAGCCAGAAGAGAGATAATTCCAAAGATGAGAACGTGATCTCCATCCCCAGAACCCACATAACAAAAAGCCAGACAAGGTGGTACCTGCTATAACCCCAGGGCTTGAGAGGCAGAGGATCTCCGGTGCTTGCTGGCCAGACAGTCTAACCTACACAGTGAGCTCCAGGCTGGTGAGAGACTTGTCTCAAATAGAGGTGGACAACAACTGAGAAACAACACCTGAGGGTGTTCTCTGGCCTCCACACACACATGCAGGCAGATGTGCTCTCACAGACACACCTGCATATGCACAAAGACAGACACTTATTAAAACAAAAAAAAAGTGACTCTGTGCCTCTTTTTGTTTTTCTGGCCCTGTGGTGCATAGTGTTCATGGAGAGAGGCCACCTCTAGGGCCAGGCCACCTGGGCAGCATGGGAAGCCAGGCTTCCAGGCTGCTTCTTATACATATGAGCATTGGGAAAACAATGCACAGAACCACCTGGAACCTCCACTTCCTCATAGAGAAATTGGGGCTCTAATCACACCCCCTCTCCGAGGCGGACCTGGGAAACCAGGGACACAGTGTTCCCCATGAAACCTGGCACATCCTAAGTGGCCATGAGCAGCATGTTAGCTCAGATCCTGACTTGCAGTGGAGGGGGACCAGGCTGTACAGGACCTATTGTGCATGAAGGCTTGGGAGGGGGGTTGTATGGGGTTTAGGAGACATTGGGAAAGCTGAGGTTGAGGAGCCACACCCTGCTGAAGAAAGATAACCTCTGAGCTCCAGAGGCCCTGAAGCCCAGAAACCAGGCTTGAGAAGACGGGAAGATTTCTTAAGATTTGAGCAACAGCAGCTGCTGAGAAGCCATTCCCAACTGGCCATTGTGCTAACCCGGGATCAGCAAGCCTCACTTACAGCCATTCTGTGGGGTAGACAGGTGATCTTCAGGTTACAGAGAGGAAACACAGAAGGCTCCCTCTCTCAGCTAGGGCATGGTAGTCTGAATGCAGACAGAGTTGGGGACATAAACATCTAGAGGAGGAAACCCTAAGGTCCTCCAGAGCACAGGATTTAGCACAAATCCTGGATAGAATGAATGGGCATTTAAAAGGGCTTGGGAGTCTTTGGTCATTGGTGTTGAGGGTGCCTCACTCCGAATGAGTGCTCAGTCGATCAACAAACCTTGCAGAGTGATTTGCCTAGCTCCACAGAGGTCTGTCTAAGTGAGGGACTTTGTAATCACTCTCTGTCTCTCTAGTGGTGAAGAAACCTACCAACTCAGAGCAAATACTAAGTATCAGAGTCCCATCTGTGCAAGACAAGAAGGAGTTTGATATAGCACCTGACTGTAAAACTTGATAAATGACAACCGGTGTCATGATGCAGAGCCAGGCATACCTTTAATCCCAACAGAAGCCGAGGGTCTTAGTATGTTTGAGGCCAGCCTTGGATACACAGGCCAGTCAGGTGGAATTAGAAGGGCCTAGCCTCAAAACAAAACAAAACAAAACTCACAACAAAGAAAAACTGATTTGCCAAATAGAAACATGTAAATTGTCACAGATCTTTAAGAGTTAAGAATTGTACAGTTTCAAGCTGGGCCTGGTGGTACAGACCTGTCCTGCCAGCTCCTCGGGAGACAGACAGGAAGATGACAAGTTCAAAGCTTGCTCAAGCGCAGCCTGGGCACCTTACTGAGATCCTGTCTCAAAATAAAAAGATTAAAAAAAAAAACAAAAAAAAAAAAGTGGGGAGGACTGGGAATACAGCTTAGGGGCTGAGTCCTTGCCTAGCACGCCTGAGGCCATGGGTTCCTCACACAGCTCTTCAGGCAGGTTGGACAAAGAAGGTTTGGGAGTTCTTCCAGCCAGGTTGCTTGAATGAAATGCACACACACTATAGACTTAGGCTGGTGATGGAATGTGTGCTCCCTCTGGAACGACTCCCAGAGAAAAAGGAGAGAGAAGAATTTGAAAAGCTGTGAATGGTTTGTTTTCATCATGAAAGCATCATGGAAGCAATGAAGCCACGAGGTCCATGTGAGATCAATAAAAGCCACTATCCACCATCTTGTCTGATTTTTTTTAAAAAAAAATTGAAACAAAATCTCACTATAGTTCAGGCTAGCCTCAAATTTATAATCCCCCCGCCATAGCCTCCCATGTGCTTCAATGACAGGCACGGACCACCATATCCAATCAGTGTCGCTTTCATAGGTTTCATGCTTTGTTCTTCTAGGGTTTTTTAAGTACTTTTATCTATTCATCTACAAGCAGAGAGAGAGAGAGAGAGAGAGAGAGAGAGAGAGAATTGGCATGCCAGGGCCTCTTGCCACTGTAAATGAACTCCAAACTCATGCACCACCTTGTGTATCTGATTTTCTGTTGGTACTGGGGAATTGAACCTGTGTCAGTAGGCTTTACAAGTCTTTAACTGTTGAACCATCTCCCAGCCCTTGCCCAGTCTTTGAATTTCTCCCACATGTAGTCGTATAACAAAGTTATAACACAATATATTTTGACAATTAATTTTTGAATTAATAATATATAAACCAGTGCTACATGTTTCTGCATAATTTTCAGAACCAGATAACATTCTACCTATTGAACTGTGGCTGTGAGCTGCCCGAGTCTGTAGTTCAGTGGTGGGGTGCTTGCCTAATGTGTATGAAACCCTGAGCTCTATCCCCTGCACTTGGGGGCTTTCAGGGGAGTGATCTGAGAAAAATGGTGA
The DNA here is from genome assembly GCA_004024765.1 of Zapus hudsonius. Lineage (NCBI taxonomy): Eukaryota > Metazoa > Chordata > Mammalia > Rodentia > Dipodidae > Zapus > Zapus hudsonius. The sequence goes on from PVHP010002104.1 coordinate 11,606, forward strand.
GGGCCAGGATTCTGGAACTAGAATATTTGGGTTCAGGTCCCAGCTCTGCCTCTCACCACTTGTGTCACCTTGACAAGACACCTAACATCTCCAAGTCTTAGTTCCTTCATAAAAATGGGGTGCTACAAGGACCTGCATCTGAAAGTTGTTAGAAAGAACTGAATGATTTGATCTATTTGTGAAATGGGACCAGACACATAGCAATTGCCAAGCAGGTATTTATTAAATAAATGAGCCTATGCTGCCCTTTCATTGGGGACTTGTAATTTCTAGAACATCAAAGGGTTTCCGGTTGGGTTGTCCTTAGAAGATTATCATAGGTATCCTAACCACAATGAGAAATCAGCCATGGACATGGCTCTGCTGGCTAACTGAGGTCCCACCATTCCTCCTCCCTGTGGCTGAAATCCCCCTCATCCCCTCGTTTGCTAATGGCATCTTCAGCCAGCAGCAACTTAAAGTGAAGCCCCTCACAGGACCTGCAGCTTCAGGACCACCGAGACCCTTTCCAGCCCTGTGTTCAGTTTCTCCAAGTGGCGTAGACACACAGAAGTTGAAGACCCACTGTGTGTCAGCAAAAGGATGTGATCTGAATACATTTCATTTGACCCACCTAAAGTATTTTACAAAAATTTGAACAAAGACTTTGAATCAGCTGAAAAATCCAGATGGGAGACTTCTCTCACTTAATGACTAGATGGTCCACCCCTTCCACACGGGAGTCACCCCACAGCCCAATAGTGTGCATTCTGGTTCCCACTCGGCAGCATTCCTCACTCATGTCACCTGCCCTTCGTGTGTGTGGACTTTTGAATCGAGGTCCGCCAGATGCACTGTCCCCTACAAAGATCATCTAGATTAAGACTTATTTACCTGGTTGGTAGCCTGTGGGAAGTTGATGGAGAAAAGGCTTTCCCCTCCTTTTAGTAAGTTCAGGGCTTAGGCAATCTGTCAGATGGCCACTTTCATGTTGATACTGACTGCTCCCTGTAATATAGACTAAGGTATAATAAGATCGGGTAGATAGAATAAAGCTAATGTACTTAAGACTTCCCTGAGGCCTGAACTAGACTCAGCTCTTAATCCTGGAAGAGCAACTTCAAGACACCCAGCTCAAAATCCAAGTTCTTAAAGCCAGCCTCGCTGGCTGCCTGTTCTGACTCATCCACATTTAGCCAGTGTGCCTCCCATCGTCTTCTGCTTTCATTGCTGACTTGACATGTCCCCGTCTCCTCTCCTGAAGCTTCCCACCTGGAAAGCTCACCCACATCCCTTCCACCATTTCTGAACATTTTAATTTTTGTAAACTACTTGCTACAAAATTACAAGAATTGCACGTGAGCCCCTCTTTCAGCTACGAGAACTGATAATATTTTGCTTCATCTATTAACCTCCTCACACGTTTTTCATCTGCAATATTTCATTTTTAAAAACAGCTTTAAGGAGACTTAATCTATATATTATACAACTTGCTCACTTGAGGAGTTCTCAGCATGATCACATTATCATAATTTTAGAACATTATCACCAAATAAAAAGAAACTCCATAATTATTCATAGTGACTTCCCAATTTCTCTTCCCTCCCCCAAGCCCTCACCCCAAGTAACTTATCTGTTTTTGTCTGTAACTGCTTGCTTGTTCTAGATCACTACAGTGGCTTAAAGAGAATCACATACTTAATATTATGTCATCTGCAAATCTGTAAATATGCTAATTCACAGTACTATCAGGTAAGAGCTGTTTGTTTTGGGGTGCTGGAGATAGAACACAGGGTCTCATGCATGCTAGTCAGGAATTCTACCACCAAGCCACACCCCTACCTCAGATAAGAACATTTCATTTATGAATTATTTTGTTTTCTAAGACAAGGTCTTGCTATGTAGCCCTGGCTGTCCAGTGGGCATTATGTACACCAGGCTGGCCTCGCTGGAATCCTCCTGCCTCTGCTTTCTGAGTACTGAGATGACAGGTTTGGGCCACCGTGTTCTATATGATGAGGATTTTTAAAGCGTAGCTATCATGACATTCTAATCCTGGTGAAATAAATTATTCTCTCCTATCATCGAATACTCAGAACCTGTTAGCATTTCTTGGCGTTTGACTAAATCTAAGATTTGCTCTGACACAAGACCAAAGCAGGGCTCCGTGTCACTCTTCGTCTTTGTGTCTCTTAAACCCTCTTGGTGTGTAAAATGCTCTTGTCTCCTTCTCTCTACCACGTTTTAATACTTTTGATCGACTATTCTTAAATATGAACATCATGCATTTTGATTATATTCTCCTCTAAACCCTTCTTTGCTCCTCCCTCTTTCCTATTCCATGTCGATGTCCTTTGTGGTTTGTCCTCCTCCTTCATGATGCTGACATTTTAACAGGCTCAGTATGGCGCAGGTATTGTGGAGACAATGACAGCTGCTTGGAGGTCATGAATGTAATAATCACTTTCTGTCCGAGTCGGTGGCATTCAGCCTTTTGAATATCCCACATCCTGGGTGTGGCGATTGCTTCCTCATTCTGCTGTCTAACTTGTTCCCTCGTCCCTTATTTTTTTCTGGAAAAATGGATCTGGGCTTCATGCTCACTCCCATCCTGCCCAAAACAAACTGCTTTGTCACCGATGCCAGTTGGCTAATATCCATTGCACTGGGCGACCAAGGTTAAGCCTGGTGTCTCGCTTTGTAGAGATTTTATTGTGCAATGTGCTTGGATTCTGTCAACCGGAGTCCATGGCAAAGGTCCCCATCAGCCTTCCAATCTTCCATGTTACACATTAATGATTGTCACCTCTATTCATTATTTCATTTGGGGTTTTAAAAATGACTTGCCTATTTTTCCATTTCTTGTGCGTTCATCAGCTGCAATCAGGAAGATCGACAAAAAGTTTGAACCGCATCCATTAGCTTTATCATAAGTACTGATATTATTATCATTGTTATTTTGATCTACCATATGCATGCCAGTAAACTGTTATGTTAATGTCATTAAGAACTAAGAGTTTCAACAGAAAACCAGTACAAGTCTGAAATTAAAGTTAAATAAAGTACTGTTATTTTAAATTTTAAGTTGAAATTATTCATATGAATTCATAATTTATTTTCTCGTGTATAAAACCACATACTTTCTAGCTTGGTACTCTGAAAATATCTATAAGCAATGACAACCAGGGAGTAATGGTATCAATGTCAATGCTAAAGAGTTTAATATCTTTTAGTCAAAAGATAACCAGATAAATAGTAATTTTAGGAGTCAGAAAAATAGCTCAGCCAGGAAAGTGCTTACTTGGCAAGTGTAAGAATGCAAGTTTCATCCCCAGAACCCACGTGAAAATGGCATGGTAAGTCTAGTTCTGTGGCCATAGAGACAGGAAAATCCCTGGCACTTTCTGGCTGGTACATGTGATGGTACATGATCCTGGAAGTTGTCCTCTGGCCTTTACACACACATGCACACATGTGCACCTACATATACACAAACACACACACACACACACACACACACACACACACTCATACATATAATAAAAATGAATTAGGGCTCCTTCAAGAAATAGCCATTTTAAATGTGGACTTAAGGGGAGCCTGTGACATTTTGTTCCAGAAATCAAGGAAGCTGTCACAGACAGGTCACTGATGTCAACCCTGAAAGACACTGGCACTGTGTGAAGGAGGCTCTGCCAACCACATAGAAGTGTGAGCAACCATCTGCAGCTGCCGTGCAGGGGAGGACTCTGCACATGGTTCACCCATTTCTTCATTGGATTGTTGGTCTGCGTGACAAGTAAGCACACAAACATGCTTCCCTCAGTGGCCACTAAGGAAACACAAGCGAGACTATGATGCAATTCTGCATGCCTGATACAGTTAGCACAGTGCCTCATAAAAGCATGCTTGTGGCAGTGTGTGAGAGCCCGTGTTCCAGGCTCTACAGACACATGGATGTAGACAGGAGTCAGTATCCCTACCCACCCCAAGCTTGAGGTGGCACGGGCATTCAATTCTCCAAGACTGTCCATATGCACTGATCTCTCCCCCAAAAGTTAGATCTTCTTTTTTTTCTCTCTCTCTCTCAGGTCCTTTTTAAAAATGATTTTATTTTGTGTGTGTGGATACATGGTGTGGTACCCTGCTAATGGGGCATGGAGGAAGTAGGGTTTTGCTGAGTCTGGCAGGCTTCTGGGACTGTCTCCTTCTGATAAGGAAGTTGAGGCAAAGTCTGAGGGCCCCTATAAATCTTAGTAATCCTGAAAACTCCAGCCCCCAGGCAGGCCACAGCTGTCCCCTGAGATAAGCAAGCAGTTCAAAGCCTAACTTAGTCCAGCTGCAATAACAAGCCTAAACAATAAGGTTACATTTCCTCTGCTGACATCACAATACTATACATGTCCATGTATAGTCACGTAGCCCCCTCAATTTATCTATGCAAAATAGGTATCCAAAGGATACTGGCCCCTACCAATCAAACTCATGAGATGCTCACAGATCTTGCTTCCTATGCTTCTACCTCTGACTTTTCTCTATATAAACATCTGCTATCTATACAATAAAATGAGAACTGCCCACTGTCACGTTCTCCCAAGAGTCCTCATCTCTCGTTCGGCTCACAGCTATTCCAAGCCTCTGCTCACCCAGCCCCGTGGGCAAACAGGGAGTTGATGCACGCTGCAACTCCCTAACAAACCCACGGACCCAGAACGTGGGTGGGGAGAGTGCTTGTGTGGAGGCAGAGGACAGCTCTCAGGTCAGCCCTCACCATTCCTCCTCGTTTGAAGCAAGGTTTCTCTCCATCTTGCTCTCATTTAATCTCTGCTACACTTGCCTCCAGCTGCTGGGATAGTCTGCTGTCTCTAATTCCCATCTCCAGGTCACCATGTTAGGATGACAGAAGCCTAACCCAGCTTTCGGCTATTTTTTTTTTTTTTACATGGGTCTGAGGATCAAACTCTGGTACTCAGGCTTGAGCAACAAACACTTTATCCACAGAGCCATCTCCCCAGCCCCGATTCTTTCTTTTCAATAACTATTTTCATCCATTCATTTCATACATGTGTCTACCAAACATTTCTCAAATTTATATTCACAGAGAAAACGGGATTATTCATGGGGATGGCTTCCAGGATCCCATTAAATCTCAAGACGGTCATGTCTATTACATGAAATGTTACAGTATTTGCATATAACCTGTGCTCTCCTGAGTATTTTTAAATTATTTCTATAGTACTTATCATACCCAAGACAATGTAAATGTTATGTAAATTGTTGTTCCGCTGTATTGCTTAAAGAATAATGACAATAAGAATAGCCCTATCACAAGGCCTCCAGGAATAAACCAGAGGAGAGGAGAGGCTGTTGGGGACCCCACAAAATACTAAGACAGACTCCAGGGGCCTGCAGTCTGTTTCTCACTAAGAGGCTGGTGTTTGGCTCCTTCTGCATTCTTCTGTGTTCCCTTAGCAGTCGCTTTTGCTCACCCTTCCCCCAAGCTTGGATGTCTATGGCAATAGGAAGGATGGAATGCTTTAGCTCCTGACAGAAGCTATTTCCCACTCCTCACAGCCCAGGTGTGTATCCAGAAGAAAACATGTTGAGGCTGTGCCTAGGACTAGTAACCCCCCAAAACCCATCAGACTTTGGGCTACTTCTAAACATGAATGGCAAACCTTGCCTTCTCTCATCTCACAGTTGGCGCTTGCCCCCTACTCCTCCATCTGTAGCCCCTCCTATTAAAGCCATGCTCCTTGCCATGGACTTGTTTTTATGGTCACTGACACAACAGTTCTTATGTGGCCAGTACACAGTTCCTCCTTTTCCTCCCTGTTCACTTTTGGAAGGAAGTCATGGTTTGCAGATCACACTCAAGGACTGAGGCGTGATCTTCCCACATGAGAAATTGTCTCTTCTTTGTCACTTGCTATTCAATCACTTCTTCATATCCTATGAATGTCCACCTCATACTTTACCCCCTCCCTCACCCTCTTTTACTACCAAATTCTCACTCAAGTCATTCAGCCTTTCTCTGACCCACCCAGGGCTGGGAGCTAGAGGCAGAATAATAACCAAGGTGACTACATTCCTAGCCTGAAAGGGCCTACATCGAGTGGTGGCCTCTGAATAAGAACTTTTCCCCAATCTTACTAAATTTGGTATTGGTCCTGCTGGTAATTTTTGCCTTCATTTTCCACCTCCGTTATTCTTAACTCAAAAGAATGAAAAATGGTGATACTTCAGTGACCGCTTATCTTTCTGTTGACAGAATGAGAGGTATCTCAGCTTCCTCCAGATCATCTCTACTTTGAAGGCTTGGGGTTTGGGCTTCTTTCCCTTGCAATTGAAAAGATGGTGTACCTGATGGTAAGACCTATTGCTGAAGACACCATAGGGTGCGGTCACAAGACATCCAGAGATCACACTGGAACTGAGAAGGGAGCCAGCTCCCTGCTGACTGGACCTCGCAGTGCTGGAAAGTGCTAGGCAAGCTGCTGGGGACAATGGTCATCTGCATGAACAAGCAGGGGATCCTGCAAGCTTCACAATCAGCCAGCCAGGCAAGATGGACACACCTGTGCAATAATGCACGCAGGCTATGGGGGTAACCAACTGCTCTCTGATTGGCTATGAGACCTGCTCGTGGGAGGGAACTCATACCTGGTACTGAGAACCAAGTCAGAAGCCTAGAGCTTGGAAGTTCATCAACACTAGAGGGAAGCTTTTGCTGTTCTTTGGATAAAAGGAGAGGGCATGCCCATCCAAATGTCTTTTAAATATCTGTGTTTATCCCCTTTAATCCATGCTGTTCTCACTCTTTTTTGTTTGTTTGTTTGTTTGTTTGAGGTAGTGTCTCACTCTGTAGTCTCAGGCTGGCCTTGAACTTATAGTCATCCTCTTACCTCTGCCTCTCAAAGCGTAAACCACCATGCCTGCTTGCTCTCACTAGTTAGAGAATCTGGTTTTTTTTTTAATAAAAAAAAAAGATAATGTGCCTGAGGAATAACACCCAAGGTTGTCCTCTGGTCTCCACAAACATATGCATATATGTGCACCCACAAATGCTCATGCACAAATTTTAAACAAATATTGAATAAAACTAAAGGAAAATCTAGGTATAGACCCAGAGAGGAAGAGAGCCATGAGAAAAAGAGGTGGAATTTGAAGAGATGCAACTGCAAAGCAAGGGTCACCTGGGCTACCAGAAATGAGCAGGGGTAAGGAAGGACCCTTCGGCCCTACCAATAGTTTAATTTCAGACTTTCAGCCTCCATAACTGTGAGCATAATTTTCTATTGTCTTAAGTCACCCAATAATCTATTGGTATAGGTTGAACACCCCTAATCTGAACAAAATCCACAAAATCCACATTTTGAGCATCCACAGGAAACTACAAGTGGAAATTTCCACACTTAACCTCATAGGATAGGTGGCAGTGAAAAACACAAGCACGCAACACACACCCTTATATAAAATTGTCTTCAGGCTATGTGCATCCAGTGGGGATGAAACATAAATAAATATCTCTTTAGACTCTCTCTCTCTCTCTTCTCTCTCTCTCTCTCTCTCTCTCTCTCTCTCTCTCTCTCTCTCTCTCTCTCTCTCTCATGAATCAGGGGAAACATGGCCTCTTCAGTCTCATGATCCGCCAAGAAGGGACCTGAATTGTTCACTTTTCCCATAAGAATCACCTCAGCAGATTGCCCAAAGTTACATCATTAAATCACAAATACAATTTGACCTCTGATGCTACTGTGCCCAGGGCACTTCCTGAGCATCTGTGATATGGTTGGCACTGTGCAAAGCACTAAGGGTACAGTACAAGCCTGCCCTTGGCAATGATGAGCCCCAGTGAAGACCTGTCATGAGGAGGTGCCCCCAAACCACCTGGGGTCTGGGAACCAGCAGTGATGAAGGCTAGCCAGTTGCAGATGAGTAAACTAAGACTTTACGATGTTAATTAAGCTGCCTTAGGCACACTTCTGGTAGATACAGAGCTGGAAAGCTGGGTCTCAGAGAATCTCAAATTCATGTTCTTTCTGCTGTGCCAGACCAGCGCTCGCTCTCACTTAGGGAAGACGCCTGCCTGCCCAGCTTTCTCTGCCTGCTGGGTCATTCATTCATGCATGCCTTCATTTGTTCAGTGCCTTTTTCTAAGTAACCCTGGCATCCAGGAGCTGTGTTCAATGATGAATTACGGAATAAAGTGAAGCAGTCAAGGAAGAGGTGAGGCGCTGACACATGCTAGGTAAGAACGTGTTATTACAAGGTGAGGGACTTTCTATGAAAGTTACAGGATACAAAAGGGATAAAAAAGCAATAGCTAGAGGCTTACAGTCTTGAGGTCAACGGATTGAAGAAGGCAAGACTTAAGCCAGTAAGTCTACTCAAGTAGCAATGGCATGTGGACATGCGGCATTGTCTAGAGACTGTTTTGATCCTCCCCACTGGGGAGTGGGGTGCTGCTGTCTCTAATGAGTTGGAGTGACGAAACTGCTTACCACCCTGTAATGCCTAGAAGAGCAAAGAGTTTTCCAGAGTGCCAAGATTGAGAAATCCCGATTTAGATGAAGATACAAAGGTGAAAACGCCGAACATGTGAGGTATGGGGAAACATTCCAGGTGAAAGGAACACCGGGACCGCTTTCAAACTGTTGTCTTGAGTGAACAAGGAAGGAAGAGAGATGTGAGGTGAGGAGCCTTCTGATCTTGGGTACAAGTTCAAGTTTTTACTCTCTACAGTGGACGGTCTGGGTACTCACAAGGAAACGCATTTAAGAACTGACTGTGGCGTCCCAAAGGTCAGGGTCAAGCACTGACAGCGTATCTGACTATATTGGAGGCAACAGAGGCAGAAAGCAAAAGGTGAACCCAGATGCATTCTGAGAGCAAAGCTCATAGAACAGGAATAAACTGCCCACAAGGACTGAAGGTAACTCTTAGAATTCTGGTCTCTATACAGAGCCTGGTGGTACATCTCACTGAGATGAAGAATACTAAGCAAAAGCTCGATAGGAGAAGGTCTCCAATCACAAGTTCAGTCTGTAAAGTCTGAGATGCCCAATGGATTGGATACACATGGCATTGGAAGGGTTTTGAGGTATGGTTTATGCTCAGTATAGGGTTAATGTTGGCTTCCCTTCATATGAGGGCTTTCCAAAGAAATACCAATGACCAGAGACACATACCTGAGCTCAGGGAATCTGGGAATCGCCTTCTGGGAAGGCGAGTCCAGTGCACAGGGAGGGCTAGCATCCAGCAGATTTGAGGACCTGTCCCAAGGTGGAGAACTCTGTTTGCATACAGCCCACTGTGGGCTGAGAAGCTCACCTCTGTGCATTACCAAAGGAGCTCTCCCTATTTTGTGTCTATTTCAATTCTGATGTTTCTGGAGCAGCTGGCTAGATTCTGTCAGAAGAGCAAACTGCTCCTATCTCAGGTGTTCTTGTATTACCTGCAGTTCCAGATCTTTCATTCTCAGACTCTTGTAGATAGTAATGTCAGTTGCCTAGTTAAGAGCCCAGTGGCTATTTTCTGTCTCCCATTCTTTATAGGACAGGGTATTTGCATTTTCCTCTATGAACTTTCTCTTTTAACTTCTCTCTCTGTCTCTCTCTCTGTCTCTCTCTCTCTCTCTCTCTCTGTGTGTGTGTGTGTGTGTGTGTGTGTGTGTGTGTGTGTGTGTGTGCAGGGGTCAGAGGACAATTCCTGTTATTGTTCTCAGGAGTACTGTCATCCATTTTTGAAACAAGGTCTCTTTCATTAGCCTGAAGCTCACCCATTAGGTGAGACTGGCTGGAATATAAGCCTCAGGGATCTTCCTGTCTGCAAATGCTCAGAAATGGGGCTCCAGGTGTATACCACCATACCTGGCATGTCATGTGTATTCTGGAGATCAAACTCGGGTCCTCAGACTTGCAATGCAAGCACCTTACTGACTAAGATGTATCACCAGCCTCCTCCTCCTCCTCTTCCTCTTCCTCCTCCTTCCCCTTCTTTTTCCTTCTCTTCCTCCTCCTCCTTCCCCTTCCTTTTCCTCTTCTTCCTCCTCCTCCTTCTTCTTCTTGAGACAGGGTCTTACTCTATAGCCCAGGTGGTTTGAACTTCACACAATCTTCCCACCTCAGCTTTCTGAGTGCTAGAATTACAAGGGAAATCCATCTGGCCCAACACGTGACCTTTGTTTGCAAACAACTCCCAGTATTCTCTGCCCTTGTGTACTCAGAGCAGAAGATACAACAGAATTTGGCTATTCTTCAAGGGCAAGGGCAAGTTCCACCTCTTTCAATTATTATTGGGTGCCCATGATGGGACTTGCTTTGTACCTGGCAGCTACAGACACCACAATCCATGGGAGTGCTTGGCACCTGGTCTAGGGAGCTCCTAGGTAGGTCAGCATGACTGATAAGGCGTTCAGGTTGTTCCTTGCGGTGGGGATGACCCTGTGCAGGATAAGATGTTTTAGGCATCTACCCAGCCTTTTCACAACCTTCCAATGACAGCAAACCTTGCCAAATATTCTCCTTGGGAGCCAAGCTCCCCCCTTCTCCACCCTCATCGAGAAACAGTGCTCCAGGGGGAAGAGGACAGTTTGCAGGCGCTCACAAGTAGCATACATAGGGGATCGAATTGAACTTGGCAGGACTAGTGAGATAAGAGTTTCACACTAGGCTACCTGTTCCAACCCAGAAACTAGCTGGTATTGTTTCTGTAATGATACTCACTCTGATTACTTTATCATCTTTTGTCTTCTCTGATTTCCTACGATAGCATTCACTGATTGTGCGCTGTGTGGCTGGCTACAGTCCTGAGCATTTGACATGCTTCATTTCACTTTATTTTCTTAACTATCCTATTACCACCAGGGGCACCCCCAAGTAATTGAGGATTCATTACATAAATAAACCACTCTTCTAACCAATAGTTTTGCACGATGAGCTAAGAGGGAAACCAGCTGACACCCACAGCTCCTGCATCGTCCTTTACTTCATCGGTTATCACAGTCCTATTTGCATACTCAAAACATCTTCATTAAGTCTTGCATGCCTCTAATTTCTCCCCTCCCCAAAATGTCTTCCTTTCATCTTATTGGTCCCTGGAGCTAAGGTTCCATTTTCTCCTTCTGTCTTCCTTCAGGTGTTCCACATCTCAGCATGGTCCCCTCCATCATGGATGCACTGGCTTGTCTCGGGACTTCTTCCCATGCCCATCACAAAGACAATTCTCTTTGTGAATCCAGAAGTCTTCCCATCCTGATTGGTCTCTCCTCATCAGATGTTGTTTATAAACTCTGTTCCCTGGAACTCCTCTCTTCCTTTGAGCTCTGCGCCACCCTCCACCTCCCAGTCTGTAGACAGGGCTGGCATCTTTACCCACACACGGTCTATACTCTTTGTCTGACATCTTTTTAACTCCAACAGTCTGCATCACCAGCCTAGTTTCCTCTCTAGTTTGGGGATCTTTTTTGAACTTTAGCCTCACTTTTCATCTGGACATCACTTGGATACAACTTAGTCAGAAATGGGGCTCCAGGTATATACCACCATGGCATGCCATGTGTATTCTGGAGATCAAACTCAGGTCCTCAGACTTGCAATGCAAGCACCTTACTAAGATGTATCACCAGCCTCCTCCTCTTCTTCTTCCTCCTCCTCCTTCTCCTTCCCCTTCCTTTTCCTCCTCCTCCTTCTTCTTCTTGAGACAAGGTCTTACTCTATAGCCCAGGTGGTTTGACACTTGGCCATCATTGTCCTGTCCCCTCATAGGTGAACACACTTGCTACCCACCTGACCTTCACTGTTCATTGTATCCCTATGAGCTAAGGGAGAGACAAAGTGGCCTGTGTTTGAGTTCTGACACTGAGCTCACCTATCACCCTAGTGTGTCAACTTTGGAATGCCTCAGTTTGTTCAAGTTTGAGTGGCGTTAGTAACTGAAATCATGTCATGGATTTCTTGACTATGATAATTTTAGAATTTCAGCATCGGTAATATTGTGTCCACTTGTGCTTTTTAAATTTTATGTGTGTCCATGTGTATATTTGTGTTCATGTGTGTACAGGTGCACATGTGGGTACATGGGTGTGGAGGTCTCTGACATCATCCTTGGGAACACAGTCCACCTTTCTAGATACAGTGTCTCTTATTAGCCTGGAGCTCATCAATTAGGCATCACTGGCTAGCTAGCACACCCAAGTATTCTCCTGTCTCTACCTCCCTAGTGCTGGGATTCCATGCATGGTCAACAATGCCTAGCATTTTATTTGAATATGAGGTAGCAAACTCAGGTTCTCATGTTTGCAAGGCAGACACTTTATTGACTGAGCTGACACCTAGGCCCCATTTGACCTTGTGAATAAAAACTTTGATAATATTTATAAATGATTTTATAATCTGCTTGTGAGAATTACATGAAATTAGATTTGACCATGCTTGATGCACAGAAATCCTATCTTTTGTGACATCACTGTCCCTGTCATAAGGTCATGTGGTACTGATTTTATCTTACCTATTCATTAGTTTGCTTGTACTATATCTTCCTCCACTGCAATTAAACCATGTGAGGCCACGGACCTGTGTCTGCTCCAGGCGGGATGTCAGGTGCAATTGTAAATGGTTCCTAAAAACACAATCGGAGAACAGCCCCAGCGCATTCCAACTCCTTGCTGACAACCAGCTCTCCTTGCCTAGGAGGGAACAAATGTTCTGACCATCAGGTGGGGATGAGGGAGGAAAGGAAATAGCTGAAATTTTTCCCTAAAGAAGAAGTTTCTGGGGCTGGGGAGAGGGCTCAGTGGGTAAGGTGCTGGTTGTGCATGCAGTATGGCTCTCCAGGACCCACATGAAATGCCTGCTGTGATGGCAGGAGCTTGTAAGCCCAGCACTGGAGAGGCAGAGACAGGGACTCTCTAGCTAGTCTAGCTGAATCAGTGAGCTGTAGGCTCCATGAGAGACCCTATCTCAAAAAGTGGAAAGTGACCGAGGAAGACCCCAGATGTCAACTTACCACCACATACATGTGCACGTGCACTCACACATACATGTGTTACACACACACACACACACACACACACACACACACACACACACAAACGGAAAGAATTCCACAACCTAGTGCCTCCTACAGACTGTCCACATAGCAGCAGAAAACAGAACTCAGAATAAAGGACCAAGACAGAGGAATCCATGAGAAAACTCAAGAGGCTGGAGCCATCTTGGGAAGAAACTGTTGTATCTGAGCCAGGTTTTAAAGAGTCAGGAGCAAAAGCAAACACAGCACAGAGGCAGGAGTCTGGACACTGCATGCGTAAGAAAAGCGTGAAAACAACGAAGTAACAAGTCAACCGCCAAAGGAGGGCTTTTCAACCAGAGTGCAGAGCAAAGGAGCAGGGAAGTGTTGAATGGGCCATTGAGGAAGCAGAATTAATGAATGACCCATGATGTGGTGTAGCCAAGCTCCTGGTGCCCTTTGTCCCCCTTTGTCAATAAAATATCTGGACAGAAGATAATAAAAAGGTAAAGATCACTATTAGTTTGTAAATCATTTACTAGGCACCAGGCAGCAACATAGATTCATAATCATGCTTCATCCTCAGAAAGCAGTTATGATTCCTATTATGTCTATGAGAAAAATTAGAGCAAAGGAGCAGGGAAGCATTGAATGAGCCATTGAGGAAGCAGAATTAACGAATGACCTATGGCTGCTCGGTGGCTCCTAGCTCTCTTGAACCCTGGGAAAGTGAAGCAAAGTATCTAAAACTGAACATGGACAACTGGCCTGGTGTAAAAGTCTTTTCTCTCTCTAGCAGAGAACCAAATGGCTGCTTGATTGCAAACTGTGGTTGGGAAGTAGGAAAAATACCCAAGAAGCAAGAGGATCCTATACCGTCATGCTGCTCGTGCTGAGCTAAGCTGGATTATCCAAGCCCCACTTTGTGAGCAAGGCCTGGGACTTTTCAACCTCGCTTTCATGTGAATACCACATACCTTAGTACTTCCTCCAAGGCTCCCATCAGGAGCTAGAGTGACATCTTGATTCACCTGCTTGTTTGGCCTTTCCCCATTGGCTTAGAATTCATGGGGTGGTAAATTCATGGACCCCACAAAACCAAACATCATCACAGAAGAACCTTGCATTTATCCTGATATAATTTCACCTACTTCCCATCTGATTTGTATGGTTCATGCAAACCTCATGCTGTCAACTTTAAATCAACATCTCAAAGGAATGTCAAGAACCTGGAAATAGGTTGGAGGAAACAAAACAAAAGAGAGAAGGTTCTGGAAACCAAGTTATTGGACAAATGGCAAAAGCAAATGGGAAGATTTAATTCACCGAAGATTCACTTGTGCTGTGATTCGGTCCTCACACTTAAAGGGTGATCACACTAAACAGTGCGATGAGCTCGTGTGACTTCCAAAGGCTGAATTAAGTGTCAGGGAGGAATATTTTGCCTAGTTGGAAGAGATTTACAACTATAAGCACTATATGAAGACGGAATGATTTCCCTTAATAGGTAGTAAGCTCCCTGTCACTGGAATTATTCAAACCCCATTGGATTGAATAAGAGATGGCTGGTCTTAAATAAACTTTCTCCAGTAGACTCCAAGGTGGCATGTATTTCTGTGGTGAAAGGTTCTTACCACCTCACTTTTCCTCCCAGGAGCACACTGGCTTCTAAAGAGGGTAGCAGACCAGAGAAGACCCCTTACATGCTCACAGGGGAACTTTATTGCCTACACTAATGAGGATGGTTCAAGAATGCTCAGAGAAGCTTGGTCCAAAAGCAAATTTCTTCCTCCCTCCCTCTTCCTTAAAGGAGTCTGACAGAGATCCTGATGGCTAGATCATCCACGGAGAGGAAGCTATGGCTGCAATTACATGAGCAAGACAAATGTTTTTCCCTCCTTTCCCCCTCTGCAGACTGCAAAAGAACCAAAGCAGAGAGCTCCACCTGACATTTGCACGTGCGTTTGAATGAGAAGAAATGTAAGCACCATCACAACATAGGTGGTCTTAGAAGTCATCCACGCCAGTCCTGCAGAAAGTGTGAGGAGTGTAAACAGAGCTGCCAGGAGAGTGCAGAAGTTTGGGGGCCCCAGGAGAACTGGCACCTAGAAGGGAAGGCAGAGTTGTGCTTGGGAGTTTGGTGTGAGAGCACAAGATTAGCATGCATGAGCCCCGAGTTCAAATGCCCCAGAGTCAGAAAAAAAAAAAGAGCAAGAGAATAAAGAAAGAAAGTGAAGACAAGGGAGAACCTATTGCAAATAGCTGACTTAAAGAAGCAGAAAAACAGAGCTGGGGGGAAGGTGGGAACCAAAGAAGTTAAAGAAAAGGATTAGGAGAAAACATGATAGGTTTGTCTTAGAATGGGCTAGTTTAGAGTTTCAGATTAAGATCCCGGAACTAGATCAGGTCATAAGAACATTGGGTGCACAAACCTACAGCTTTGTCAATCCACACTGAGTTGGCAGCCTGGTGAAACTGCTATGTGGCAGAGGATGCTGGGAAATGAGGGAGCAAAATGAAGAGTCATATAATGCATAATCAAATCATCATTTAACCTTAAACAATGTTATCTGGGTTTCATAATACCTTTTCATGCTTTTCTAGGGAGGGTTAAATCAATGCTTAATCTTCATAATAAAAGATATATGTGCAGTTAAAACATATGATATCGCTGGTGATGTGGTTGGATGGTAACGTGCCAGCCTAGCACACACAGTACCCTGGGTTCCATTCCCTAGCACCACCAAAAAAATAAAACAGTCTTGTGGATGGACTAGAGGCTCACTGAGGACTGAATGGACCCCCTAATACATGGATGTATGTTCATTAGCTCTTCCCCTCTGGCATAGGCCACACTTCTTGTTCATCCTTCCCAAGCCCCCGTCTTCAAACCTAAATAACTTGTACATGTGTACCTGACATTCCACCTGAACCACCTTCTGCTACTATCAAACTCAGTTCTGAAATTAAATTTCTCATTCAGTATCTCCCAAATCCTCGCTTATTAAAGCAGCCCCATTCCCTGTCCACAGTGCCTCACTTCATCATCCTCATTTGTATCGCCTGCATTCAATCAACTGCCAAGGGCTGTACCAAGCAGAACCACTGTTCAGTAGTTCTTTGCTGATTGAGTGGAGACGATCTCAACCCTGGTGACCTTGATGATCTTTGCTAACTGCAACTCAGCTCTGCTAGTGATGAAGGTGAAAAGGGTGGCGTTGGGGAGAGAGGAATCTGATCTAGGCGGGACCAATTTCTGCCAGCATAAAGATCAGACATCTACACCAGTTGAAATCCAGGGGCCAGGAAAACAACTGTGGACTCTGCCCCCATCATTTACCAATGGTTTCCTTTACAGCTTCTTTGCCTTTTACCTTCTTGTGGCCATCTACAGATTCCTTCCTTCAACGGAGATCCTTGCAAACCACCAGCCTGGACATCTGACTTGGCTCTCTTGCATTTTCTGTAGCCCAAACAGTGATCCATGTTGCAACACAATCCTAGCAACTCTGATCTACAATGGCTACCCACAGATACCCCTGATGGAGGCACCACGGAGTTCGGTTGGCTTTTGATACTTCACCATCTTAAATAAGATTATGTCAAAATTATTATCTAATCAAAATTTGCAACTACTCTTTTTGTATAGTTAAGTTTGGGGTGTTTGTTTTGTTTGCACTGCTTGGGGATCAAACATAAGGCTTCTGCAATGCTAGGCCGGCTGGCTCTTCACTGAGCTATGTCCACTGCCCTCAGGTTATTACATTAAGAGAATTTGCAGATAAAAGATTAACACCTAAGGCTTTGGATGTACACTGTCGATGTACATTCCTTCCCTCACCCTATCACACAAAAATGCATGCCAACCTGAAACAAAGGTAATTCTCCACTCCTGGTGCTTTCCCACCTAAAAAGAAAGAAAGAAAAAGAAGAGAGAAAGAGTTCTAGTGTCACTAAAAGAATTCATTTTGAACCATCTCCTTGTGTTTTGCTGTGACAAGCAATGGACTCTGGGCCTCAGAACACAGCAAGCTCTTCCATCACGGAGCCACAACTCCCTCCGAAATTTCTCCATTTACCACAAAGATGCTAAGCCTTCTTGAGAATGGATCAGCTTGTCAGTGTCCTTTATATTCTGCCTTTTAGGAGGGTATTCAAGCCTATCACTTCATAGTGACAATGACAGAGAGCCTGTCACCCTCAAGTATACATTGTTCCATTAGAAAATGCTAAAGGACTAAGAATTTCATTTAGGGGTTAATCATGGGGCTTCAGATTCCCTCTCCATGTACGTATCTTCTTGGATACTAGACACAGTCAAAAATCACTACAGTGAGACCCTACCTCAAAAAGCAGTAATATTTACCAGATACTCAGCTTTCCTTGATAGCCCGGACCCATTGGCTTTTTTATTATTTGACCCACTGATTTCAATCAGCATGGCTTGCATAAAAATGAACGGGAAGCTATTTGCTACAGAATGGGCAATCCTCCAGTGGCTGCCCTCCTAAAAGGCAGACTGTAAAGGACACTGACAAGCTGAGTAAACAGGAATGGATTACTATTTTCTCGCTGACCTTGAGCTTTGCACAAGTCTACCCTGGGAATAGGTATTCTCATTGATCAGCTACACAAGCAAGTGGTGCACTTAAATCTTATTTTCCAGAAATGTTGCCACTTCCAAGAGACCCCAGGAGTGTCAGTCATGGAGTCATAATCCTATTTCTAACCTCTGTCTTCTTTCATAAAACTGGAAAATACAGAAACTATGTTTGACTTAGGGAGTCCTTGGGTGGGGGCTATGATAGAGCTTTGAACCATGGCTTCTATACCCCTTCCCCAGCCCATTGACCTTCTGAAGATTCTCTTGAGAAAGTGGAAGACCCAGCCAAGTTCCCACATATTTGCTTCCAGAGACACCTGGCATCTATGCAGAAAAATGCCCTACTGATTGGTTGGATTATCTACTTTTGATGGTTTTTTTAAATTTACAGAAACTCATCTCTACAGCACTTCTAAACTCTAGCAAGCACCGACTTGTGTTTCTTGTCAAGAATTTTGTTATTTGGTTAAAGTCAAAGGTGAAATAGAAAGTCACTTAAGATTCTATTCCCCAGTAAATTGTCTCCCAGTCACATCCAACAACACTTCACCCCTCAAGGGCCATAGCCAGGGGGTGATGTGATGACCTCCCCACAAAAGATTCCAGTAGACATGTCCTTCCCTTATCTTCTCAGGACTTTCTGAGTTAGGATAACTGGGTGATTCTAATTACAGCCCTATCCAAACTCGAACTTTACCACCAAACAAACCTGTTTTACAACTCAAAGGAATTTAATTTGGCCTCACACTTGAGGTGGAATAAAACACAAAAGAAGTGAAAGGCTGGCAGTTCAGCTAACTCCATTTCTGCTCACACTGCCAACTGGATCGAATTAAGAAGCATTAAAAAACTAATGACACAC
This sequence comes from Zapus hudsonius, assembly GCA_004024765.1. NCBI lineage: Eukaryota > Metazoa > Chordata > Mammalia > Rodentia > Dipodidae > Zapus > Zapus hudsonius. Next base: position 30,061 of record PVHP010002104.1, read on the forward strand.
TTGGAGAGGAACAATTCAGACAGGACACGGGTTCCTGATGGCAGCCAGGTAAGCTAGAAAGTGTCTGGCACAATTTAGCTTCTAGACACACAGCATGGTGCTGGAGATTGGGCTTGGCAAGCCTTCTGGCATGTGCCTAAAGCAAATGACCAGGGTTAGAGCCTGGCTGGACAGTCATCTCAGAACAAAATCCCATTTGCAACTAAAGAAATCCCGGAGTAATTCCCAGGTGCAATAACACACGTGAAATGGCTAAGTTTTGTTTATTATTAATTACTGGAAAACTAACAAAATCGTTGCACCCATGCCTTCCCCTTCCCCGTCACCACCAGCCCCTTCCAAGGACACCCAAATAATGCAGTGAAAAACTTCTGGGTACAGTCTCCCATTCTCTCTATGCCAAGTCTTTTATGTTAAAGTAAAAACTGACAACATCCCGCCCTCCATAACAATCTCAGCAGCACCAGCCACTTACCTGTCACCAAGACTGCCTTTTGATCCACAGGTAACAACTCTGGGTCAGATGAATACATACACAGAAGAAAAAACGACAAGGAGAACAGGAGCAAACTCCAGAAGAGGGACAGGCTGAGCAGCCAGGTGCCTCCCCAGAGGCCAGCAAGGCAGACTGCCTGGTTCCGCAGCTGCCCTGGACTTTTGGATCTGCAGAGGATAGCCCCCAGCACTGCAGTGGCAGCCAGCCCCAGCCACACTGCCTCCGATGAAAGCAGGCTCATTCCGCCACTCTGCACCTTCACTTGCTCAGGGCCAGGGAGTGAAGTCTGCAAAGGCTACTGCAGGAGCCGGGTTATATGCACGGAGAGGAGAGGGGAGGGGGAATCACGGCCCACCCCCTGGGAGTGAGCAGGGGTTAAGGTAGGAACCGAAGCCTTTTCCCAGGGGATAATTTAAACCAGTGTGCACTACTGTACAAACATTGGTCACTATCCATTGTCACTCCCCCTTAGACACACACACACAGGCACACATGCACACAAATATGCATATTTCAATCTTTTAATGACTATTCCACCTCTAGAGAGATGATTATATGGATAATAATTGACAGAATTGGAGTTCCCAGGAAGTTATTCTCCTCCTTTGGATGTACTGTGTGTTTGTTGAGATTTTTGGGTTTTTTTTTTTTATTCAGAAGTGTGTGTGTGTGTGTGTGTGTGTGTGTGTGTGTGTGTGTGTAAACCGACGCAATCAGTGACCTTGGAAGGTAGAGTCTAAAGTCTAGCAGAGGACAGCATCCATGACCTGGCCCGTGTCTCTTCAGGAATACCTCCATCCGAAGCTGGGGAAAGGCTGGATGGTCTTCCTTGGCAGATAAAAAGTGCTTTGGTCTGGCCAGAGGGAAGATGTGCCAGGGAGAGATGATAATGACGGTAGCGCTCAGAACAGCCCGCATCGGTGCTTTCTTGTGGCAGGAGTGTGTCCAGCTACCCATTCATTCATCCTCTACTCTGTGCCAGGCTCTGATTGGGGAATGGGGACTCGGTCATAAATGTTCTCAGTCTCTGAGTACAATAGGTTCTATGAGTGCAGCAATTTTACAGGAGAGGAAATGGGAGAACAGAGAGATTAAGAGACTTGCGTAAGGTCATTCAGCAGTGGAGTCAAGCCTACTTGGCCCAGAACTTTACCATCTAATTTTACACTCAGTCGCCTGCTTTAGGTAAAGCGCGAACTAACAGGATGTCATGCCCTGGCTCTTTCCTCCTGCTGCCTCATTTGCAATTCTTTGAGGGGGATATCACCTTGCTCATACAGAGAATCAGCCAGCAGTGAATCCAGACCCACTCTTGCAATTTACCAAGAGCTATGCTATGACCACCATTCCATGTGGACCATTGGCTGCAATACTGATGACAAGGCGACCCTCCGGTTGGGTCCGGGGAGAGAGGGGCTGGGGCTTGCATGTACCTGGGAGAGGATGCAGAAATCTGATAAAGGCTAGGCAATGGGAGAGGAGGAGAGAGAAAAGAGCCCTCTCTTTGAACAGAGTCGGTCCATGCTTAAACCCAATTCTAGCTCTAATCACTGCCAACAACCAGGTGGAGAACTTCCCTTCCCTCAGCCTCTGTCTCTTCAGCTATGAAGTAACAATACAGTCTGCCTGCAATCCGAGACAGAGCTTTGGATACGATAAAGAATTGCCCTTTTTTAAATAGGAAGAGAAGAGGAAGCAAGAGGAGGGGCATTAGAACAAAGTATCCCATGGAATATGGACATGTCCACACATTGGAGCTAATAGGTGCACAGGTGCAGGCATGCAGATGACAGGGCCATTATGGGTGCCATGAGGGAAGCAGGATTGTAAGAGGAGACGTGGGCCTTGGCTTTGGATGGGGAGCCGTGGAAACTATAGCCTGGCTCTGAAGCACTTTAGGAGAGGCCCAGTGTGAGGTAGCTCAGCTATGAAGGGAGATGAAGGGGGACATCCTCGGGCTCAGGCTATCTAAAGACCCAAGGGAGACCCAATAAAAGAAGCCACAAATTGTGAAGTGCACTTTGTGAGGGACCCGGGGAAAGACAAGCACTTATGGTGTCCATAGGAAGTGATAGCAGCTCATCTCTGCCCTCCCAGCCTCTTGAACGCCTGAGGTAGAGATGCTTCTGGCTCCAGCCCAGGAAGCTCAAGGGTGACTATTCTCAGCTGGTCACAAATGTTCCCTCTCTCTTTCCACAAAGTGCATTCCTGTCTGGCAGCTGGCTGTGCACGCAGCCATGGAGGGAGGGAATGGGAAACCACTCACAAGCTTTGTGGCCTCACCAGCCAAGAGGATTCGGCTATCAACTTCGGCGATAAATTGCTTCCCATAAGGAGATGCAGGACTGGCTACAGCTCTTTGCTGGAGGCCTTGGTGTCATGGCTTCCATATCTGAGTCAGGCCAAATATACCTGTGTGGGTTCCCTGACAGGTACATGCACTCTGAGACCACTTGGCTCGTCCCCAGCAGGCAAGCCCACATGGTTGCTTCCCAATGGAGAGCCTTCAGTCCTGGGGCTCCACAATGAGAGCAAAAGCTCCTTCATACAACATGGAAATTAAGTTAAGGGCATTTCCTGACTCTTAATGGAGAAGGGGATGCCCAGTGCAGAGTACATAGTTTTGAGTCTTAAGAATACTAACCTGAGTTAGAAGCCTGGCCTTGCCACCTACTTGCTGTAAGACATTTGACAACATACGGGCCTTTGTGTACCCTGCTTCTCCTCTCTAACATGAGGATGGGGACAAGTCTTGCTCCATAGGGTTGGTTTGAAAGGGGAAGGACCTGATTCTTGCTTTGTGCCTAGCACCCATCAGCCCTCATAAAGACAAGATATTTTTCCTGTCAAGGATGTCTGGTTGCCCAGTGGAAAAATCCTTGATGGTCTCTTCTTCCTCCTTTATTTCTCCATCAGACCATCCCCAGCTCCTCCCCTCGGCATCCTTCAGAAGTCAGCTTGACTGATCTGAATATCTTTCACCACCATGTTGGATCCCTTCCCTTCTTTGCTCAGTTCACAATTATATCTTTCTTTGCTCATTTTAAGACAATTTTCTATCTCTCCTACTAAACTGTGATTCATAACATCAAAGGCAAACCTTATCTGTTTACTGTAGGCATCATTACCGACCTTTGCTTTCACTGTTCACTCACTGCCTAGCCTGGTGCCTGGCACATTCATGGACTTCATTTGGATTTGCTGAGTGGATTCAGGAAATAAAAAGCCCCTCCTGAGTGCCTTCTTGAGGTCAGGTTTTGCACCAGAAATGCGGAAATTCAGCAGGGAATAATATGAACTAAACTCCTGACTTGCAGAACAGATCCCTAAAGGTCTAAGGAGGGCTGCCCCAAGAGCAGTAACTAAGGAGGGTGAAAATGAGGCTGAAAATGCAGAATTTCTAGGCAAAACCTAACTCATTCCCTTCTGAACCCTGCAGTCCTTTGACTGGGAACTTTGGGGACCTCTTCCATCTGAGATGAACTCTACCTCAGAATGGAAACTTCCTCTACCCAACTGAGTGGAATGTTGTCTTTCTGCTTCAAGCCATTGTTCTCTCATCCTTCTTGGGTGGCTAGTGCCCTATGTCGGGCAAGTTTGCTCTCAGCTTTCCAAGGGGAAAGGAACAACTGGATCCATTCATCGTTGCTAACAATGCCAAGGGCCAATGTTCTGTGGCCTTCTGCCAGGAAAGGGGCCTTTAACAAGCACCCTTCTGAACGTAAGATAACTTACTGTATCAATTACTTCTCCCATACCTGTGGTAGAGAAATCATGGTAGCAGGAGCTCGAGACAGTTGGTCACATTGCATCCCAGAGAGAGAGAGAGTGCTCTGTAATGTCTGGAGTCAGCCTGATCTGGACAGTCAGTATTTCAGGGCTGCGTGTGTTTTCAGAGGTGTTCTGGTGGGAATGTGTGGTAGTGATTTGAATGTGAAATGTGCCTCCATAGCTGCCTCATGTATTTTGAATACTTGATCCCTAGGTGGTGGCAGTTTGGCTTTGCTGGGGGAGGTATGTGGCTTGGGGTGGGCCTTGGGGGTGTTACAGCCCAAAGCGCTTGGCAGAGCTAACTCACTCTTGCTATTCCTGGCCAGCTGCTGTTGTAGACATGATGTCCAGCCTTTGTTCTGTCATGCTTTCCCTGTTGTGAAACGGTTTCCCCGCGAGACTGTAAACAGAAATAAACTCTGCCCTTATATAAGCTGCTTTGGATCAGGTGTTCTGTCCCAGAAATGAGAAGGTAACTGTAACAGAATGTTACAGAGAGATTCCTATAACCCTATAGAGAAATTCTTCAAATCTCATCTCACAAGAGCAACAGATTCCAAGAAAGTATGCACGTAGATTTTTAGCATTCTCCAGGTTTGGAGATCCTCTCCTTTAGTAAATATGATGGTTCATTTTCATTGTCAACTTGACTGGACTTAAATCACCATGGAAACGCATGTGGTGTGCTTATGAAGGTGTTCTCAGAAAAGTTTCACTGGGGTGGGAACACTACCATGAGTGTGGGTGACACCATCAACAGGGTGGGGTCGTGGACACAAAGAAAGTGAGCTGAACACCAGCGTTCATCTCTCTCTGCTTCCTGACTGGGATGCAATGTGACCAACTGTCCCAAGCTCCTGCCACCATGATTTCTCTACCTTGCCTTGGGTTCAAGGCCAGCCTGAGACTACATAGTGAATCCCAGATCAGCCAGGGCTGGATCAAAATCCTACCTTGAAAAAATGAACCCCCAGCAATATATATATATATATATATATATATATATATATATATATATAATCTTTTGAGAGTTTGATAAATTCTTAGCAAAAGGACTGATCCTAATTACCTTGCCTGTAATTTCCAGAAACAAAGTTCTTAAGCTTTAAAAAAAATACCCACTGATGGCTGGAGAGATGGCTCAGCAGTTAAGGCACCTGCCTGCAAAGCCTAACAACCCAGGTTCAATTCCCCAGTCCCACATAAGCCAAGTGCACAAGGCAGCACATGCATCCAGAGTTTGCTTGCAGGGAGTGGAGGCCCTGATGCCCACAAGCTCTCTGCTGTCTGTGTGTGTGTATATCTCTCTGTTTGCATATAAATAAAATGTTAAAAAAATACTCATTGATAAGGTCCAACTCTTCTTAACCTTCTAAGATCTTTTACTTGCATTAAAGTGGAAAATTTGAAGTTCCAAGATTAGGAACTGTCTTCCCTTTTAGCATTGTGTTATAGAGCCCTGGCACTGTGATATAAGAACTGTGTCTTGCATAGATTTTGCTTTGTTTTGTTTCCTTATGGCACTGGGGATAGAACCCAGGGCCCTGAGCATACTAGACACATGCCCTACTACTATGCTTTCCCAGCCCTTTTCATAGGCTTTTCTTAATGTTAAAGTGGGACGTTTAATAAGCCAACACTCGCTTAATATTTAGAGTTCCTACTATGCAGCAGGTATTTTCCTTGTTATAGTAAGGATTGGACCTAGGGCCTCATGCTAAGCAAGCATTCGATCAAGTACTGTTCTAGTGCTGAGAATACAACAGGGAATAAAATACACCTGGACCTCGTCCTCACATAGCTCACATTCTACTCAGAAAAACAGAGCAATATGCAGGTAATTACCATACACACAAGGGAGACCGGCCACTAGAAGCTTTTCTGCAAGTTAACGAAACTGACGCACTGCCCACTGCACTAAGGAGATCAAATTAATATCAATCATCCTGCCAAGTGACTTTGTCAAATCCCTGGCTAAAATGCAAAGTAATTGTGCTCGTCAGTGTAGAAATTCTTCAAAAGGGGCTGGAGAAATGGCTCTGTGGTTAAAGTTCTTGCTTGCAAAGTCTGCTGACCTCGGTTCGATTCCTCATCCACCCACGCAAAACTGGATATGTATAACTGCAAGGGACCCTGGTGCACATGTGTGTACACATGTATGTGCAAGTTTTTTAAAAATTCTATTAAAATATGGGTGTAATGAAATGCAACATCTATTTATGTGCTTATTGGAGTGCTGTATTAAATCTTAGTGGTGATCACTTCCATTTCTAATATGATCTCTTCTTCTAAGGCCCTGGTGAGAGCCAGATTCTCCTCTGGTCTATGGTGTCTAAATGTTTTTCTTTTTGAAAAAGAGAATTGAGAGAATGGGCTCCCCTAGCTCTGTCACTGCAAAAGGCACAGCTCTCACTGTAAAGGGAATAAGTTTGTTCTGGAGTCAAATGTAAGTGACCATGGCATAAGAACACAGATTTAGGTTTTCCAAAATTCTGTGTTCCAATGTGCTAACAACTTCATGAAGGTTTTATAGTTCCAGAACAAAAAAAAAAAGTCACAAATCATGGCACTTTTCAAATACATTGGCTGACCATCAGGTAGGCAGGTTATAGCAAAGAGATGAAATCTCCACCATAGGTCTTAGATGCTATCTGATAGCATTCTTAGCCCTTGGGTTGGTGGAAACTGATGATCTGCTAGTACATTCCAAAAAGGTCACACCTGATAGTCACATGGATGTTAGGTAAGACACAGAGGTGAGCAAGAATAGCTATTGAGGGGCTAAACATAGTCCTAGGTAATTTGGCTCTTGCAACATTCCATCTCTCTGTGATCCCTGGAGTTTTATCAGTCCATTCAGCCTTGCTGGACGTAGGTGTTGCAGATGCAATGATTTTCTGAGAATTTTAGTTCACAGCTCGGAGGTCTTTCTCAAAGTAACCAACCAAGGAGCTGACTGTGATATTGTGGCAGGATAAAACGAGAGGGAAAATGATCATTACATGGGAAGAGGGACATGGGAGGAGGTTTGTGCCCATGCCTGGTCTGTTCTTATTGATAGAAGAATCAAACATCGTTGATAAGGAAAAACAAAAAAACTTCTTACTTCAAAAGACTTCAAACTTTCCAAGCACCCTGGTGGGAGCCAAATGGCCCACAGAGATAATCCCTGAGGTTTTAGAGTATCCCTCCCATTCCTAGATTGTGGTAGAACTTTGTTTACTAAGGGAAAGTCTTGGTTACAAGTTCCAATCTTTAGAAGATGTTAAAAGGGAGGGGTGGTTTCCTAGCAACCTTGGGGGATATAACTTGAGAGTCACCTAGGGTCCCTGTGTGCACCCATCATAAAGAAAACTAAGTTGCAATCCTCACCTGAGGTGACCCTATCCATACTTCAGGTGTTGCTTGTCACTCTTCTTTAGAAAAGCACACATCTGTTTGTCAGGTGTGACTCCCCCTTTCCCAAAGCACCTTTTCCTCTCTTTCACTCAAAGTTAACAACTCTGCTTCCCAATTGGCTCAGCCTAAATTTTTTAAACTCATCTGGGTATGTCTATCAGGATAGGGGGAGGGTTGGAATTTGGATCCAGACACGTGGTGGGTCTTGCATTCCTGGCTTCACTGCAGCTATGGTTACCTGTACAATATTGAGTCCATCAATGTGCACCATGAATTATGAAGGAAAGCAAAAATAAAATGAAGAAAGACATCCAAATTGCAAAGAGACAGGTTGGGGGGGGGGGAAGGATTCATTGAAAGGGGCATGGAGGTAGGGGCCAGAGAGAGGGGACCATGATCAGAATTCATCTTCTACATATATAACATTTTCAATAAAAATTTGTGCTTTTTTTAAAAGAAATTTTCCAGGCTGCAAGAAGACAGACAGACAAGTTTAGGTGGAGAGTATCTGGGAATGAATTTCCAACCCGCTCACACCACCACCAAGGGGATTTGTAGATTAAAGCCAAATCTCCATGTTGGTGTTAAACAGAAAGGTATCCTAAGTTTTCAATGTTTTTATTTTTGGTATCTAGGTTTCTGAACTCTTTCCACGTATTCTTCTTAGAAATCTTTGCTATGATTCCTGGACTTTAAATAATTAGACTGCCTCTAATAATGAAATTTCCTACACCAGCAATTTCTGCATGCCACTGAGGTTGCCATGTGTGACAGGTGTTTGCTGGGAGCAGAACTGGGAGGGAGCCTGAGAGAGCAGGGAAAGAAGGCTCGAGGGTAGTCCCCACTGATGCTCACTGCCCCCCTCAGCTTGCAGGCCCCTGGCCCCCCCTTTTGCCTTGAGCTCCACCCTTTTAATTCACGGATGCTTTCATGCCAATGTAGTAAGAAGTGAAGTAGAAACTGGAAAGCCTGGATGTTTGGGTTGAAGTCAGGGTAAGAGAGGTGTAAGCCCCAAGGTGCCAGGGTTTTCCCTCTCTGTGAAATACACCCAAGGCATCAGCAGGACCCCAGGGCTCTCTTCCAAGGGACAACATTTGGCTATGTTGACAGGGATAGTGAGCATCAGAATTTGCTATATAACCTGGCTTTAGATGTGTGTGTGTGTGTGTGTGTGTGTGTGTGTGTGTGTGTGTGTGTGTGTGTGATTACACGGGCACCTACACACACACACACATACACACACACACACACACACACACACACACACCATCTGTCTGGTGTCTGTTTAGGCCTTGTATCTGTGTACATATGTGTTTATACATATGTGAAAATATTTCCATGTGTGTGCCTATGGGTGTAAGTATGGGGTGGGAATGTGAGTATATACCCATCTGCATATGTATGTGGTAGATGTGTGATTTCATGTGTATTATGTATACATGTACAGATATATAAATATGTATCCATAGGTGTTTGTGGAGAGTATGAAGAGGCTACAGAGGAGTGTGTCTAAATGTGTGTGTGTGCATTCATGTGTATATAGGTCTAGGTATGTGCATGTTCATGCATACATAAGTATGTATATATGTGGGTAGAAATGTGTGCGTGCACTTGAGATATAACTGGAATGTGTTTCAATTTGAGTCTGTGCGTTAGTGTATGTATGTTTGTGTTCACACACTTGTACATGGAATGAGTAACACTTGGTCCGTCTCTAGCACACAGGTCTCTCAGGAGGGCTGTGGAAGTCTGTGGACGTAGGCTCGACCCATGTCCATGAAAACCTTCACATGTTCAACTCAGCAGTCAAGCCAGGATAATATAACTTGTCTTTCTTTGGTCATATAAGGTTAGTCAAACATTTAGCAAATGTCTCAACCAGCGTTCTCACTCAGTAATGTTTAACTTTGGGCATCTTAGCCTGACTGATAAGTCAGATCAAATGTAAGATCTTCCTGTGTGACATTCCTTTGCCTTGTCAGCTGTCCTTCTGGTTGTGGAGATGATACACAAGCCAACTTTGCCTTCATGAACCACATACATCCACATAAATCCGTGAAGAAACCAATGAGGTGGGCTGAAGCAAACCATTGAAGCTAACAGTAACATGTGGCTTTCAGCTCACTGCCTTTCTCATTAACTCTTGATTGAGTGCCCACTGTAGGCCAACAATTCTGCAATCACCCTTGCTGAGGTGTGTGTGTGTGTGTGTGTGTGTGTGTGTGTGTGTGTGTGTGTGCTTGAGCCCGGTGTCCTCTGGTGTATGTTGTCCTTGCTGATTGGATGGTGTGAGTCAGAACAGCTGGAGTCATGCCAGCTGGAGATGCTCTCAACACCAAGCCTCCCCACCATGAGGGACTGTCCTCTCAACTGTGAGCCAGAGCCAGAATAAACCTTTCCTTCCTTAAGTGACTTTTGCCAGGTATCACGTCTTGGTGATGAGAAAGTAACTAACACAAATATGTACCTCGGATTGCTCAAAAAGATGACTTAGGTAAGTGGCCTGTGAGGTAGAAATTGGCTAGGCAGTCTAGGGGAGCAGGACCCCCCCAAAGTGAACAGTTTTTTGTTCTTTTGGCTAAAAGAGGAAAAGGCCCTTGAGCCTGCAAGGGGAGCCTGGTTTTTCTTTATCTCTTTTCCCCTCAGGGAGTCCCAGTTGCTTCCATCTTGCTGGAGGCCAGAAATGTCAGAAGGGCCTGCCCTTTCCTTATCTCTTTTTCCCTAAGGGAGTCCTCCTTCCCTAGAAACCTGACAGGAAGATGAGATTTAAACATTACAAGTCACCTAAATACCTGGGTTGAGAACTGGACTGACCAATTAATTCCCCCATCCAATAAAGTCTTTTTCCTTATGACCCCAATCAGTGTCATTAGGTAAATTACCATCTCAGAATGCCTCAGACAGAGCCACACTCGCCGCCGGGAAGATGGGGGCCGTGGGGAGCAGGCGTGCTGGAGCTCCTGCTGGGCCTCTACTTCCTCTCGCATGTGCCCATCTTGCATGTGCCCATCACCGGCCCGGCTCTTCCCAGTGCAGCTTACAAACCTGAAGAACTGGTATTCCAAGGAGTTCAAAGACCCCCTGATGCAGGATCCCCCTGTGTGGTTCAAGTCTTTCATGGGTTGCGAGCTTGTATTCTAGCTGCCTTTCTTTCCCATTGCATCATATGCCTTCTTCAGAGGAAGCTGCAGGTGGACCCGCACCCCTGCAATCATCTACTCAGTTCACACCATCACAACTTTAATTCCAATTCTCTGCACACTTCTGCTTGAGGATTTCTCCAAAGCCAGTGCTTTCAAAGGACAAAGACCCGAGACATTCCGTGAACAACTGACCCTCGTATGCATCTATGCCCCCTACTTAATCATCCCTCTCATACTTCTAGTTTTCATGCTGCAGAACCCCTACTACAAGTATGAGGAGAAAAGGAAGAAAAAATGAGGGGCAGCCACTAGCCTGGTGGGGGAGATGCTCAGTGCAGTTGCCTTGGATCAATCAATGTCTTCAGTAGCATTTGAAACAAATCACAGCAGTGAGCAAGACTGAGGCAAAACCCAGCCTCACCTTTCAAGGGCACTGGGATGAACTGACCAATCAGCAGGTCGGGGCGGAGGGGAGTGGGCTAATGACAGGGAAGTGGTGCCAAATACCTTCCACTGGGGCTGAGTCCCATCAGAGGATTAATTCAACACGGGAGCAGAGCAGGGGCTGGGTGAGCGCTCACAAAACATGGCCTGGTTGACATGTTCCTGAGCCATGTGACCCAGAATGTCTACATTTCCCTAAACCCTAGTGAACTTCTGGATGTTTTAGGACATTTAGAGTCAGAAATTATGCCTCTTTTTAATATTCATGAAAAACTGAATCATGTTTTCTTGCAAAAGAGGTTTTAACTTAATTTTTTTCTTAGCCTTCTTGCTTAAAGTTAGAAATGGGTTAATGTAGAAGGAGTTTCTCTATCTAAAACAGGCCAGGCCACCCCAGGAGATTCTGTGTCATTGCCAAGTATTTGGTCTTTCATGTTTTTAGAGGTCTCAGACCAGTCTGCTCCTGGTGGATGAGTTCATCCTTCCTCACACAGTCTGGTCACTCCCACCTCATCAGGGTGAGAGCAGTGGTATGGCCCCTCCCCCAATGTGCACCTAGGGTCTCTGTAGTAATGTCAAGTGCTCCACTAAGTCACTAAATCTGTACCGGAAGCCAACCCTTAACAAACAAAACCAGGTGCTGGGCATCCCAGTCAATTCCATTTTGTTCCCAAACGATCTTGGTCTACTTGTTGGTATTATTGTGACTTGTGTCGATCCAAATAAAGGTAGCTGCTGATCACTGGGGGGGGGGGGAAGAATGCCTCAGACATGGGACCTTTACCTCTTTTCTTCACTTAAGACAAGTTATTTAATTTATAATTAAATCATTCTAAACCTTACCCTCTATAGTCTGTGGACTGCATTCTTCAAATTCACGAGACAAGAACCTGGAACCTACTGGCTCAGTGGAAGTTTTGTGTGACAGTGAGTGTCCAGCCCCCCAACTCCTGAGTTAAAGGCCCAAGCAAGAGCCAAGAATGGTTCTACCACTGTCAAGGACACCCCAAATTCCTATATCACTGGTATATCACGGCTCTCAATGGCAGCCATGATAACAAGAGTGCTTTTGGTCCCAACAAAAATTCCTTCCCTGTACTTCTTCCTGCTGTCTCTCCCTTCTCGGGCCTTTCAAGTTGAGAACTCATGTTGTAGCAACTAACTCTCTAACGCTGTAGTCATGGCCCTAGGCCAGCAATGACTCACAGAAGGGAACACACATGCCTCTGTGTCTCCAGAAGGGAGATTCAACCTGGGATGAGACGATTAGAAAGAAGACATTTCAAAATTCGGGAGCACAGATGAATTCCAAAAGTAAATTACACCATAAGCCAGATGTTCCAAGAACTCCTTTTCCATTTTTCTTGCCTGGAGGAAAAGTTTTCGTTCGTAAGGAAAACAACAAGCAGCAATTGCTATCGCAAAACAGCAATTCGTGGTTCATGATTATTTAAAACGAGCCCATTCGAAAACAATCAAAGATGTGCATGACGATTTATAAAGAGAGTTGTTCCTTTCAGTGGTATTTATCATATGTAAAATGTAGAAGCATCTCAAATGGCTTACTAGAAAAAAAATCTGTTACATAAATTATGGTACTTTCTTTGGATGGACTGCTATATGGCCATTAAAAATCATGTTGTTGAAGAATATTTAAGGATGTGAGAAAACGTTTGCAACATTTTTTAAGCAAGGAAAGCAGGTTACAAAGTAGAGTAGATTATATTATCATACTTTATGCCATTATGTTATACAGATATCCATCAGCTGGAACATTCTAAATTTTGGGAACCAAACGAGATTGGCTCAAATTCCCAATCCTTCAGATTCAAGTTCCTAGATACCTGCTACCATTCCACAATGCCCTCTGCTTTTTTTCTTTAGCATATATGTATGTGTGCAGTGTACTTGTGATGAGAGTATGTGTCCTTGAGGTGTGTGCCAGAGGAGTATGTTGGGTGTCCTCTATCTCTCTTCTGCGTCATTTCCTTGAGATAAGGTCTCTTCCTGAACCTGGAGCTCACTGGGTTTTGGCTAGGCTGGCTGTCCAGCAACCCCCCCCCCCAATCCTCCTGTGTCAGCACTGGGGATGCAGGCATGTGTGTCCATATCCATGGTTTCATGTGAGTGCTAGGGGTCCAAGCTCATCATTCTAACCCATTGAGCCATCTCCCCAGTCCCTCATCCAGCCACTGCTTTCTCTACCATTCTGACTTCAGTGGGAAACTCAACTTCCCTCATTGATTTGTGAACTTTTGTAGCTGCAAAGGCAAATTTGCTGAAGTGACTCCTGCCTTTGGTGTTTGGGGATTGGAATGAGACAATGAAAGGAGATGAAGGAAGTATTGACTCTTTGCTGTAGCATAAACAGAAAGGATAGTTCCACCCTCTACTCCAGGAGCCTGAGGACGTAACCTTATTTGTGGGACATGAGGGAAGGGGGGATGTCTTTGCGGATGAAATTAAGGGTCTCTGCATGGCCACCTCTTGACTTAGAGGGGATTTAAAGCCATCGACACATTTCTTCAGAAGAGAAGACAGAGACCCAGAGCACAGGCTATGTGAAGACAGGCAAAGATTAGATACAGGGCCACCGTCAGGGGCTGTCTGAAGCTTACAAGGAGCCAGAAAGGAGTTTCTTCTAGCGTTTTCAGAGGCACCATAGCCCTGCCAATATGTTTGCTTTGGGGATTGGAGAGGATACACTTCTGTTGCTTAAATAACCCACTTCGTGGTGATTTGTAAGGCAGTCTTGGAAAGCCACATAATCAAAGTGCATGGAACAGCAAAGACAGACCCAACTCCTCGCAGGATCTGTCTCCTCCCACCACCACTGCGAGTCCCATTTGTCACGCTTGAGCACCTCTCAGGGCTCCGGTTCTCTCTCCTTCCCCCCCCCCACATTGTCCCTGGGCCACCACTTCTCTCTCTACTTGCAGACTTGTCATCTCACAGCTCGCTCTAACCGCCTTGCCAAATAACAGGTTCCAAACTTCCATAGCCTCGTCCATCTCTCCAAAATAATTTCACCTTGCTGCCCACACAGATGCAAGCCCTGGGCTCTTCTTCATTTTGCTTTTGGGCTCAACTCATAGCCAGTCCTACAAGAAATCTTGCTAGCTCTGCCTTCGGAATATGCTCACTGCTTGACTACTTCTGTCCGCCTCCACCATGACTCACCTGGCCCAGGCCATCACCACCTAGCTGGATTCCAGCAGCAGTCGTCCTCCCCTACACCCCTCTTACCAGCTTGTCTCCCTACCATCCACCTGAGATAAACTTTCACAACCTCAATCCTCTCTTACCCCTCACTGGCTGAAAACCTAACAAGGGTTCCTGTTTCACCCAGAGCCAAAGTGATTTCAGCATGAGTCAGCCCCCATTGTTCTTGGAGCACATCTCTACTACCGCCCCCTCATTGGCTACATTCTCATCACAAGGTCATCCTTGCCTCTTCCCAAACACACAGGCATCTTTCTGCCTTGGAATCATATTCACAGTGACTTGCTCTGCCTGCAGCCTGCTTGTCCACTTGCAGAATTCCCTCATCTCCTGTACTTCCAGCTCAAAGGGATCCTTCTCAACACACCTGCCTCCTAAATAGCTTTGAAATCTGCCAGTGAGAATCATGTCAATAATAAACTCATGGCCACAACAAACTTCAGGCTAGATAGAACTGTACATATGTACAATAGGTAGAATGCTTATGCACCCCCAAAAAATCATATGCTGAAATCTGAACCTTCCCATATGATAGCATTTACAGGTAGAACCTTACGGAGATAATAACGGAGGATTCCTGAAGGCTCCAGAGAGCTCTTCTGCCCTCTTTCATCAAGTGAGGACACAGTAAGAAGCTTCCAGTCTGCAGCCTAGAGGAGAGTCTGATGGCTTGACTTAGTACCCATGGGTTTCTATAATAAAATACCAGGCACTGGATGGCTTATAAACAGCATACCTTGAATTTTTAATTTTATTTTTATTTTATCATATGCATACGTGTGTAGTGTATATTTGTATGTATGTTGTATGTGTGGGGATCACATTTGTGTGAAGATGTGTATACATGTATGTGGAGGCCAAAGGTCAAGGTCAAGTGTCTTCCTTAATCACTTTCCACCTTATTTTATTGAAACAGGGTCTCTCACTAAACCTATACTTCACCAGTTCAGCTAGACTAGCTGGTGTGAAAGCTCTAGGGATCCTCCTGGCTCTGCCTGTTCTGAGCTAAAATTACAGGTGCACACCATCACACCTATCTTTTATGTGGGTGTTTGAGGATCTGAACTCAGGTCCTCATGTTTGCATGGCATTTTACCTACTGAGCCTTCTTCCCAGCCCTTTTTAAAAAATATATTGGGGGCTGGAGAGATGGCTCAGCGGTTAAGGCACTTGACTCCAGTGCCTAAGGCCCTGGGTTCAATTCCCCAGGACCCACATAATCCAGACTCACAAGGTAGTGGCCCTAGTGTCTCTATCTATCTATCTATCTATCTATCTATCTATCTATCTATCTATCTCTATCTCTCTATTTCTATCTTTCTCTGTATCTCTCTGCTTGAAAATGAATAAATAAAATATTAAAAATATATATATTGATTTTTTTAATATAAAGGCTATACCCACAGATTTCTTCTCTCCTTCCCTGGCTCTGCTGAGGACCTTTGGTGGGGTTATTGGAATTCGTTGTGGGGACCAAGAGGCCTTAGTCAGTCTCTGAAGGGATGAGGGAAACATGGTGTCTCAGGCTATCCCCACCCACCCTGAGGCTCTTACAGTCTTTCTGCCCCCTCTTCCACAGTGTTCCTTGAGCCTTGGTGGGCAAGATAGAGATCTGATTTAATGTTGCTTTCTCTGTAGACTCTGGATCTTTGCTTTTATAAGGTTTGACTGACCACAGTGTCTATCTCCTTTTCCCTGGAACTGGTTTTCAGGCTAACCATGAGAGCAGTGTTCACGTCACCCACTGCAATGACTTCTGGGCCCAGGTAGATGGTAGAGGTGACCCGTCTCCTGACAGTTTACTCTCTCTTAATGTATCCTTGATCTCCCCTGTATTTTCCTCCAACTGTAAAATGGAACAAATTCTCCAACCAAAAGTGAGAGCAGTTTGAATAAAAGGGGGTAAGCCTAGTCATTAGAGATATATATTGGTGTATATATCCATTCTTCTTAGTTAGAGAGCAGTGAAGGTTCTCTCTGGAGCTCTAGGGAATCTGGCTTGGTTTTAGAGCCAGATATGAGTTCTTCCCCACTGAGTGGGTCTCCTGTCCAATCAGTGAGCAGTTGGTTACCTGCATGGGTTGTGTGCCTCGATGGCACAGGTGTGCTCCTTGCTTGGCTGGTTGATCTTGTCGCTGGAAGGATCTCCTGCTTATTCATTCTGTTGGCACCTGTTATTCCCCGGCTGCTCTCACAGCACTTTCCAGGACTCTGAGGGCCAGCCCGGAGGGAACTGGATTCCCTCTCAGTTCCAGCATGCTCACTAGATGTCCTGTGGCTGCTGCCAGCACCCCCTTCCTTTTTGAGACAGGATCTTTAGAGCCCAGGATGGCCTGGGGCTTGTGCCAATACTCTTGCCTCAACCTGCTGAGAATTAGAGTTACAGGTGTGAACCACCATGTCCAGGTTAAGAATTTTATTTTTCACACTTTTAGAGGGTAGAAGTCAGAGATCATGATGCAGCAGAATTATTTTTGTTTGTTTTTTGAGGTAGGGTCTCACTCTAGCCCAGCCTGACCTAGAATTCACTATGTAGTCTCAGGGTGGCCTTGAACTCATGGTGATCCTCCTACCTCTGCCTCCCGAGTGCTGGGACTAAAGGCGTGCGCCACCACACCCGGCTTGATGCAGCAGAAATATTAAGGCAAAGAATCCTTCTATGTTAATTTCTTTTCCATCACTGTAATGAAATACTTGAAGCAATTAACTTATAAAGAGTAAAGATTATTTTGGCTCATAGTTCTGGAAGTTTCGGTCCAAGGTTAAGCAGCCCCATCCAGCTAGGGCAGCAATTGTGGTTCACAGAGGAAGCACACATGGAACAAACAGCTCACTTCTCAATGCAGAAAGCAGAGGGAGAGAACTAGCAAAGGTTGTACCAAGTCCAAATAGTGCCATTTTTAGGATCAAGCCTTTACCAAATGGACCTTTGAAGGGCATTATCCATATTCAAACCATTGTACTTGTTTGCAAAAAAGTTCAATGCAATACTTTAAGTGAGCAGATAGAATCTAGCTAGCTCACTGTGCTCTGACATGTCATTCAAAGTCCTTTCCAAAGAGAACATGGACGCATTTGTGAAATTCATCCAGTATAACAATTAAATGTAGCCTGGCTTGTGTGGTATACATGTCATGCCTGATGAAGATGCCCAGTGTCCCTTGGCATAGATGATTGAGAGGCATTCACGAGAGGTTCCACCATGCCTCATGCCCCTGCTGCTAGCTCCAATGTTCTCGCTGCTAGCTAGCTGGCCTCAAGAAGATGCCTCTCTCTGCCTCCCCTGTGCTCCCATACTGGACATTTATGTGGTGGCTGAACCTGAACTTCAGACCTCATACTTGCTCAGCAAGCACTTTACCAGCTGAGGCATCTATCTCCACAGCCCCAGAAGTCTCCTTTTGACTATGTCCTGTGTCAAGGCTTACATGAATCCAGGTCATGTTCCTTGTCTGCAGTTGATGGATAACCATGCAATGAGGCTTCTCTTATGAGGCAGAAGCCATATCTTATGAACTTTTGATAGCATAAGCATAAATCAGCTAGACTTTGCAAAAGACCTTTCTTCTTCTGTGTGTACATGTTTGGGGTGTATGCATGTTTGTGTATACGAGTGTGTGCACCCACACACGTGCCCGTGCCTGCGCCCACACACACATGGACATGAGGACCAGAGAACAACCTTCTGTGTTAGCCTCAGGAACATTGCCCACCTCTTTTTGGGACAGTCTCTCATTGGCCTGAAGTCCACCACTTGGGCTGTCCAGTGAGCTCCAGGGGTCCTCCTGTCTCTGCCTCCCCAGCACTGGTGATGCTCAGGGACTCCACTGGGCCACCCCATTCCTAGAAGGAAGACTTTCCACTGGTATTTTTTCTTTTTTCTTCCACATTCCCAAGGTCCTGTGAGTCAAGTTGTTCCATTGGTCCCCATGTGCCACCCTCTTACCTACCCTCTTACCTAAGTCTCTGCCTCAGCTTCTTCTCATTTCAGGCTTGCAGAATAATGCAGGCATAAACTGTTTATGAATCCTGGAAATGGAGGAAGGGAATGAGAAGGGAGAGAAGGGTTCTGGACTCAGGATGGGTTGTCTAAAAGAGTCTAGTCCTGTAGTCTGTCGACTTTTGAACACTCTGGAGTGTTCCTCTGCACAGTATGCCATGAGGAAATCAGGGAAAGGAATGAGATTGTGAATCCAAGAGACTTTGCCAAACAAGATAAAATAATCTGAGAATGAAGGAGAAAGAAAGTATCAAAATGGTATGGGCAGTGCCAAGTATGGACGGATGTAAAGAATCCACTCCTGGAGGCTAGGGAGATGACGTAGTCAGGAATGTGCTCACTGTACAAGCATGAGCCTGAGTTTGGATCCATGGTGCCCATATAAAAGCTAGGCAGAGGGGGTATACACCTGTAATCCCAGGGCTGGGGAGGAGAGAGGAGGATACCCAGAGCTCACTGGCTTGTTAGTCTAGCCAAATCAGTGAGCTCTAGGTTCATCAAGAAATCCTGTCCTGATAAAGAGGATGGAGAAAATTGAGGAAGATTCCCCCCCAAATTGTGACTTCTGGCCTCCATTCTCTCTCTCTCTCTCTCTCTCTCTCTCTCTCTCTCTCTCTCTCTCTCTCACACACACACACACACACACACATTCACATATATACCTCACACACACACATGCAAAAAATCCACTTGTGGACATTAGGATAAACTGACAGGAAAGTACATAAATAGTAATTTTTAATATGTCATATGTAACTTAGTCCCTGATGAAACATCTGTCCCCAGAACTGTAGTCCATGAGCCCAACGCACTGACAGTGCCTCCTTCAGTCCCACAATGCATCTGAATCCGACCCACAAGGTTTCCCAAGGAACCCCACGTGAGCACCCCGTACAAACAAGGGAACAGGACGACAAGGAGCTTTGTCCCTGTGCTGGACACCACCTGTTAACATTAGATTGTGCTGCCAGGCTCTCTGAGGGCCAGATGCATCCTGTTATTTCGTGGGCTATGTAAACACTCACTAAATATTGATGCATGCATAATTAGAACGACTCAAATAATTCCAGGATAAAAATTATCCTTGCAGTCAGAGGAGAGACAAAATGAAGTAATCCGATCATGAGAATGAATACAAGCCAACTCTCCATGTTCAGTGCAGCTAATCAGAAACCACTTCTTATTCAGACCTCACTTCGCCTCCTGCTCTGCACTGTTCTCGCTGAGACCAAGAAAGGTGAGAGGCAAACCCCAGGGGCAGTGTAATTTAACATACTGGGGCAAGAGAATGAAGCTTATTTTCCTATACTTTTTCCCACATTGACTTTGCCACCCATGACACATTTCCATGGGCATGCCCAAGGTTAGAGGTCATTCTGTCCTTTTCAAACAGTCTTGAAATTAGGATGAGGTTGTCATTATGGTAGGTGTGATCCTTTTTTATAATAGCATTGTTGATATGTAATTCACATATTACACAATTCATTTAACAAAACATGTTCTGATCAATGACGGAGTTCACAAAGTTGTGAAACCATAACTACATTTCATCACTTCAAAAGAAACCCTGTATTCGTGAGGAGACACTCCCCCCACCCATTTTAGCCCAAATCCCTCCAGCTCCCGGCCATAACCCACCTGTTTTCTAGTTCTATGGATTTGCCTTTTGTAAACATGTTCTATAAATAAAATTGTGCAACATGTGGCCTTTTGTATCTGGCCTCTGATACTAAGGAAGACTCAAGTATTGTGTTTTCATGGTCCATCCATGTTGCAGCATACAACATATAGGTCCGTTAATTTATTCATATGTCAGTCAACAGACATGTGGATTTCTTCCACTTCGGAGCTACTATGAGCCATGCTGCTATGATGACACTTGTGCAAGTTCTACACATGTAACCTTTTGTTTGGTTTGGAGACAGGGTCTTTCTCTTTAACCTAGAGACTCACTAAGTACCTGGCCTCAAGCTCAAAACCATTGTCTTGACTCAATCTCCTGAGTGCTGGGACTACAAGCCCATGCATGATGCCAGACTCTACACACATAACCTTGAATCTGATCTATAAGAAGTGATGCTCACACTGCAGATGGGATGATGGAGGCACTGTATCATTTTATCAGCTAAGGACTTCAAGGTCCAACCAGGATCCATGTCTCCTCCTTTGCAGCCCAAACTTCTCACTTTGTTTTGTTTCTTCTAAGTTGAGAGGTTAAAAAGGTGGAGGAGTCATTCACTACTTCAGGTAAGCTATTCTGCTATAAGTAAGACCTTGGCTATGAAGTCTCTTCACTGACCACAACGGTCCTGTGTGAAAACCACCACCCCTAAACACATGCTCCCCTGGAGAAAAAATATTTAGAGGGGCAGGGGCCCCTTTGAGTATATCAGAGCAGTGTTGTCAGGGGCTGGTGCTTCTGAGAAGGAGTGGGATTTTCTATATTAAAATCCTCCCCCAAAGGGATGGTATTAGGAGGTAGACCCACTAGGGTTAGGGTTGGTTAGGTCACAAACAGAATTAAGGGCCTTATAAGAAAAGTCCAGAACCAGATGTGATGGTGAATGCTTGGAATCCCAGGGCTGGGGAGGCAGAGACTAGAGGCTCATCCCTGAGGCTTGCTGACCACCTAGTCCAGATGCATTGGCAAGTTGGAGACCTTGTCTCACAAAATAAACTAGAGAGCTATTGAGGAAGTTGCCTGACATTAACATGCATATATGTGCCCACACACATACAGACATGCAGACACACATGCAAGTGTACACACACATACAGAGAGAGGGGGAGAGCTAGCTGGAGCTCTTCCTACCATGTGAAGCCCGGCAAAAAGATAGCATCTGTAAGCCAGAAAGCTCTCCTCACCAGACTCCTCGTCCACCCTGTGGACTTCTAGATGTCTGCTTCCATTGGTGAGCGCTAGTCTATGGTGATTCATACAGGAGTCTGACGTTTGTGAGGAGCTGTGCCAGAGGAAGGTTGCAGTGTGGGAACCTGAATTATGCTTCCTCCTTCCCCTAGATTTCATCTTACACTGGCCTAAGGGACAGTCCCTATAGATGGAAAAGGCCTTCCTTCAGGTTCTTTATGGCATATGCCACACAAAATGGTGTCTCCTTGTTCCTCCTGTCAGCCACAGCCAACACTCTGCAAACCCTCCCCTGACTCTTTGTCTTTGGCATTTGATTTCTACCCAACTTTCCCTTGCTTCTCTTCTCTAGAAAAAAAAAAAAACCCATGCTTCCATGACACCACCTCCATGCCACTTCCTCCAGGAAACCAGAAGACAGTGGAGAGCAGCACCATGGGAACCCCTCAAAGGACACAGCGCTGGGGGGTTCTGGTGTGCAGCAGAGACTCCAGGTGCCCCTCAGCCCTCCCACTCCTGTCACCTCCACACATGCCTCTTCTACTCACCAATTCCGCACCTGTGAGGATGTGGTTTTGCAGACGGGGTGACTTCAACAATAACCAGTGAGTGTTGTTGGTACACAGCAAACATCCTCATTTCTTGAGTAGGATAATTCTGAGAAGGTTCTAGAGCTCTCCCAAAGGACGAAGCTAGTGAGTCTCCGTGATAACTGTCTGACTTCCCTTTCCTGTATCATTTTTCTGCTGGGATCCTGCTGCTAAGTCAATTTCATGTGTTAGCTTCCCCTGTCCCCATGGCAGGATACCTGTCAGAAGCAACCTAAGGGAGGGAGGATTGATTTGGGTTTGTTCAGGGGATACAATGCATCATGACAGGGAAGCATGGAAGCTGAAGTGGATCTGTGCTGCAGAGGCTTGCAGCGAGTTCTCATGTGGTGCTGATCAGTCAAGAGAGCTCAACTGGATCCAGAGGCAGCTACATCCCCGCAGGACCCTACATCTACCAGTTGGTCCCCACCTACTGAAGGTTTCAGGACCTCCAAAGAGCGCACAACTAGCTGGAGATAAACTATTCAAACATGTGAACCTATGAGGGGAACTTCACATCCAGACGCTAACACTTTGTGCTGAGGCTTCACCTTCAGGGTTGGTTCCAGGATGGACTCAAACTGAGACCTGGTGGTTCTCTCTCCCAATGCGATCACCCCAGAATTCCTTGCTGACACTACTTGGAGACACTCCCTCCTCCCAAGTGGGGACATCTCAGATCTCTTCCATTTGTGCCTCATTTTCTGAAGGCAGTCCCAAAGAGGACGGTCAAGAACATGCTGCCATTATGGAATGAGTGTCATTTATATTTGGGTTGTTGCATAGCAGTAACAAGAGAACCCGTACTGGCTGCTAAGTGTTCCTAGGACCGTTACCTCTGGTGGCAGCAAATCCACTCTCATCGTGATGTCTGGCACCCAGCAGGCTCCAGCCCACACTGACTCTCACATAATAAAGATATTCTTTGCAAAGAAATGAACAGGATGTATCTCAAGGTCAGGATCTTCCACTATTGGACACATTCTTCTCTCTTGGCATGAGTTGTATTAGTGCAGGGGTCAAATTGCTATCAAATAAGTAAGCAAAACGCTAAACCACTGACTTAATAAATAAACCTGTGCATGTGATGAAATAGTTATGAGTTTATGGGGGAACTGAGAGGAAAACCAATTTTTGGCTGAAAAGTGCTATGGGAGCTACTGGGTGGCAATAGCCACCAACAGCATGAATGAGCAGGAGATCCTGTAAGCCACACAGTCCACCAGCCAGACAAGAACTCCACACTTGTGCAAAAGTGGCACACAGCCTTTGTGGGTAACCAACTGCCCTCTGATTGGACATAAGGCCCATGCAGTGGGAGAGAGCTCATAACTAGTACTGGGAACCAGGTCAGCACTCTGTGACCACTCAGGAAAATTGCATTACCCAGAGAAAAGGCCCCAGTGTTTCCTGTGCAGATCGAGTGGGTATCATGGAATGTGGTGGGAAACCAGGGACCCTTCCTCCAAAGAGATGAAAGGTAAGGATGGACACTGGAAGTTGTTCTCTGTTCTACACACACACACACACACACACACACACACACACACGATTCTTTTTAATTTTTAAAAAAGATTTTAGCCTCTATGCTGCTGACTTGAAGGAGGAAGAGTCATGAGCCAGAAGATGCACAGAATACAGATCTGGAAGCTGCAGGAGACAAGGAAACAAAATTTTCTCTAGTTCCACCATAGGGAACCAGACCAACATACCAGCATCTTGACTTCCACCTAGTGACTATGACTTCCATTTGCTGATCTCCAGAACCATAAGAAAATAAAGTTGTTGTAAACCACCAAGTTGGGAAAGTAATGCCTCATCCCACGATGAATAATAATCCAGTTTCAATGAGGAAATGTCATCTCCCAGCTACATTGGTTGGTTAAGAGACGGTAATATGACCCATGACTATCCAACAGAATCTTCCCCAGGATTTTTATTGGAAATAACAGGAAGAACCTGCCTTTCTAAAGGGTCTATGAAACAGGGAATCTGCTAGCTTCCCCAACAATTGCATTCTTTTGCCACAGGGAGAGCCAGTTAAATCCTAGCAGTGAGCTGAGAGACAGAGGGGGACTGATTATGCTTGAGGCCATAATTAATATTCCCTTTTGAGTTTACAAGTACAGCAGCCCATTATTTTGACCATTCATTGGCCTATCCTGGGATGAGAATATATGATTATTAACTCAAAAACAGTTAACATAGTGGTATCCAAGTTCCACAACCTAAAAAGACTACTGAACAAAGTGACAGCCATGAGCTTCAGCACTCAGGGGTCCTTTGTGTCCTTCTGGTAAAACTCCAAAGGCTTGAGCTCCTTTTCAGGATCCTGTAGAAAGACAGCTTCTGACTGCTAGATCCAGTAAAACTCTCAGGGAAGACTCTGAGTGGATAACCATGGATCACGTGAACATCTCTTAGCCAATCATTGGAGCTAGGAGATGGGACATCATTTGGCCAGGAAAATCAGGTCAACATGAAATTTTACTCAGCACTATTTCAGTACTTCATTTACTCAGTACCGAGAAGGGCATGAGTATGAATAAAAAGATATTTCAAATGTTTTTAAAAGGAAAAAAAAACATTGACCCAAATAAGATGCTTGATAATTCTCAATAAGTGCTATAAATGCTTATAAAAGAGTGTTAAGATGCTTAATTGCTGGATAAATGAAATACAAATATTCATTATGTTGCTGGGAGAGTTCTTTAATATGTAATGGGGAAGACATTTTATCAAATGCACTGTAAGTAATAAACTCATGTTTCCTTTTCTAAAACAAATTAATTCTTGAAATCATTAACCAACATTTACATGTTGCTTTTGTTCTATTTATTCCCCATTTTAGCTTTTTCCTTATTAGTGCAAGGAAGTAGGGCCATCTAGGAGACAGAGCAGCAGAGAGGAAGGACCTTGAAATGTGGAGAGACTTTAGCCAGAAACCATGAATTTCAACCCCAGCCCTGTCATTGATTTCTTCTGTGTGTCACCAAGTCACTAAACATTACTCGATTTCCTGGAGCTATGATAAATACTCACCGATCCATCTCAGAGAGTCATTGTGGCAGTTGTCCTATGTCACAGCACTTCCAGGGCATCATTTCTCAGCCTTTACTGTTCCTAGTAATTGCTTGAAAACTGCCAAAAGTGCAGATTTAATTAGGTCTAGAGTAGATAAGAACCCAGGCACAACATTTTTAACAAGTTTCCACGTGATGTTGAAACTACCGGTCCAAGTTTTAAGGTAGCGAGGTTTTATTGTGTCTACCAAACTTACAATGATGCCTTTATAAACTGTCTCAGAAAAGTCATTTTTCCCCAGTGGTGTCCATGTTCCCGTAAATAACCCCCACCAATGCTTGGGCAAATTAGCTTAACCAAAAATTACATGAAGTAGTCGAGGGCTGGTTGGGAAGAGAAGGGGACTCAGCAGGACTGGAAGGGGAAAGGGGGAAAGAGAAATAGAGAAGCAATTTCTGACTCAAGCTAGTCCAAAAGAGCATCTAACCTATCAATTTGAACAGGGGAAACCAGAGAAATTATTCATCCAGCAATTTATAAAGATGTTGTCTATGCCAGACACTAGTGGACATAGTGGAGGCAGGGGAGATGTGCCACCCTGCAGGCTGAATTAATCTGTGAGAATAAGAAATTTACCTTTATTGCATCAAGCCATGAAGATTTCATGCATATTACAGAAGTTTACAATGCCTATTTTAAATATATATACAGTTGTTCAACCCTTTCTGAGATTCTCAAAATTGTTCTTTTCAGAGTTCTAAGCACTTGAGTTGCTCTCTCTCCACTACTTAGAACTCTAGAGTCTTAACATCAGTGTTTGTGAGAATTTGTTGAATAGTTGTGAAGGTGTTTCCTAACATATAAAGTGACACACATCTCTGAAGAATGCTGATAGCATATTGATCTTTCTGAAATGTACTGTGATGGTTTGATCCAGGTATCCCCCACAAACAAACATGTTCTGAATGCTCAATCCCCAGCTGATGGCAGTTTGGGCATTAGAATCCTGTTGGAGCTGTGTTGTTAGGGGCAGGTTATGGGGGTTAAAGCCAGCCTCTCCTTGCCAGCTTTTGGCACACCTTCCTGCCACTATTTTCAGTACTGTGGTAGAGGTGATGTCCACCCCTCTGCTCATGCCATCATTTTCCCTGCCATCATGGAGCTTCCCCATGAGTCTATAAGCCAAAATAAACCCATTCTACAAGTCGCCTTTGGGTTGGGTTCTTTCTGCGCAGTAATGAGAAAGCTGACTACAGCAGTTTTGGTACCAGGAGTGGGATCTGTCATATCAGCTAGGACCCTAATTCTGTGGATTTTGGCCTTTTGGAACTGATATGCAGGAAGAATGTGGAAGGTCTAAGAGACACCTTGCAATACTATAAGTATAGCTTGATGAACCATTCTGGTTAAAGTTGTAAAGACCTGAATGCAGTGGGGACCATGGAATGTGAGGGCTGGTTTATGAGGATGAGAAAAACTTTGACAGGACTCAACCAGAAGCAGTTTTAATGAGAGGCTTGATGCGTTCTGCTTGCCTGTGTCCTGAGAACAAGGGCAGGGTTGCTTTGCATAGAAATGGACTGGTGTGAGCAGATGGAGATGGCACAGAAAGAAATGAAATCTCTGAGGTGAAACTGCTGCCCGTTCAGCTGCAGTTGTTTGAGAGATGACAACCATTGAGATTGGGCCAGGTGATCTTCATTGGGACAGCAGGAAGAATGTGACTCTTTTGAAATAAGGGGCCTGAATGCTGAAAGAAGTTGGCTTTGTTTCCTCCTGGAGTAACAAGTTGGTAGTCCACTTTGTATTATGGAGTATAAAAAATGCAGGAAGAGAGGGTCATTGGATTTGCAACATGGTAAATAGACATCAGCAGTGTGAAGCACGTGTGCTGGATTACCTGTGTGGAAGCCTGATGGAGCCATAGGGATGGACCATGGGTTGCGGTGGAGACCCAATGAAGTGCCAGGACTTTGGGATGGCTGCCAACAGCAGTTGAAGTTTTCCCAGACTGTGAGTAGCCAATCTGGAGGGGCACAATTAGAACTCCAGAGACCAGTCACTGATTATTATGGGATTGGAGTTATAGAGTTGGATGCTTTAAATCTTTTTTGTTGTTGTTGTTCAACTAATCTTTTTGTTGTTTGTTGTCTTGGCTAATGCCCAATGCCATTACAGTATGAATGTTATGAGCCATTATGGGTTTTTCTTTGGTATTATGGCTCAGTTAAAAGATGAATGGGTATCATCAGGTTTGATAAAAAAAACTGTGGAGACTTTTGGAGGAGCATTGTATTTTACATTATGTATGTTTAATAGTTTGTGGAGACCATGAATGGATTTGATAGTTTGATCCAGGTGTCCTCCACAAACGAATGTGTTCTGAATGCTCCATCCCCAGCTGATAGCAGTTTTGGTATTAGAACTTTGTTGGAGCTGTGTTGTTGGGGTGGGCTTATGAGTGTTATAGGCCACTTCCCCTTGCCAGCTTTTGGCACAATCTCCTGCCACTGTTTGCAGTGTTATGACGGAGGTGGTGTCCACCCTCTGCTCATGCAATCATTTTTCCTACCATCATGGAGCTTTCCCTTGAGTCCATAAGCCAAAATAAACCTATTCCTCCATAAGCCACCTTTTGGTTGGGTTCTTTATGTGCAGCAAGAAAGGTTGACTACAACATGAACCCTCTGTCTGGCTCTATTATTGGGGGAAAACAAAACAAAATGGATATTGATTTATTGAAGTCAATTTCTTTCTCTGGTCATTCCTAAGCTAGATTTCATGTTCAGAATTTTATATCAATTCCCTAACTTGCAGTGAAAAACTAAGGAAGCAATGATAAGATGTGTTATTTTCCTTTAAATGTGTTTATATTTTGAAAAAGTCCTTGGGGAAAGCTGAATGCTAACATTTAAATTCACCACTTCTCATGTTTATTAACACAGGAAATTTGAGTATTCCCCTAGAGTACTCTGGAATTGCCCACAGGAAATCTCTCTTCTGTACTGCATCCTCAGGGGTTTCTTTCTTCCACCTGCTGCTCTCCAGAGCATAGAGCTGGGTTTCTGCTCCCTGCACACTCCGTCTCTTCTTTTCAAATCCTTGTTCATCCCAAGGAGCCACAGCAAAGCTGTCCTTAAGACCACTGGGTACAACCCTTTCTCCGTTTCCTAGGATCCATGGCTGGATCACAGCCAGTGATGAGTCCTATCAAGGACTTGGCTGTCATCCTGGGTCTTCATTCATTTTGTGTTCCTGGGGTTGAATTTGTCTTTGTGGCTCTATTCATACTCTTAAAGAAAATGGAATGGGAAGTGGCATAATTCACACAAACTCTCCTGAATCTAAGAGCGGCACAGGAAGTCAACCCTTCCATCCTTCAAGTTACCAAAATGAAATCCTTGGTAGCCAGGGCTCCACTCTAAGACACACGTGAAAAGTGTACGCAGAGTGTGCAGCTGTCCACAGAACCATACTCCTCATGAGGAGGCAAAAAATGGGCCTATTAAGGGAGACCTTTGAACAAGAAGGCTAGCCTTCCTTTTCACGTGGCTTTTAAGTCATTGGTCCTTTCAGGAATAAACGTGAGTCTTGGCATCATTACCTTCTCAGTTACTAAAAACACACAACGCTGGAAAAACAGAAAAGTCGAGGACACAAGAAATCATGGACCTACATAAAGAATGAAGATCCATGGAGAGCGAATGTTTGGCTACTTAGGGACCCTCATGCATCACCTATCAATCGTCTACCCATGTATCCATCCAAACACCACCACCCACTCACCAACCCATCCATCCACCCACTCACCAACCGATCCATCCATCCATCCATCTGTCCATCCATCCATCCATCCATCTGTCCATCCATCCATCCATCCATCTATCCATCCATCCATCCATCCATCCATCCATCCATCCATCCATCCATCCATCCATCCATCCATCTGTCCATCCACCCTCATCCTCAGGGGCACAGCGAAAAGAGACGGAGGTGGAAGTGAGAAGGCAGAAATCGAAGGTGGGGAGAGCGGTAGAGACGACCTGAAGCGCTGGGGAGTTTGGGAAGATCTCTAGTGATCTGGCCCTCCCAGCACAGGTGTGGGCCGAAGGCACCTGCTCACCATAGAGACGCCAGTCCTCCGGCTCCCTAGAGAGGCCGGAAGCGGCTCCGGAGCCGTTCTGACAGCTCGGGCTGCGCTCCGGTCTAGTGTGGCCGCGTCCTGGGACTAAACTGTCGTCGGCCGCTGTGAGTGAGCCGGGGTCGCCAGGACGGTCACCCTGCGCGGGCTGACAGGTGGCATTTGAGGGTGACTGACAGGTGTCTGCTGAAGGTGGCATTGACAACCTCGGGGTGTGGTTGTGAGTAACACCGACCTAGGTGGCGGTCCTGTCATCTTTCTGATTTGGTTGGCTTTCTAGAATGTCACCAAGGCCACAGATACCGGTTCTCCTCTGTCTTCTTAAGCTTTCGATGTTTTTGTTTTTTTTTAATTTGGCTTGAGCCAAAGTTCTCGTTTACGTCGTGTTTTAGGGGAAAGATTGCCTTCTCTTTGTGGAAAATGATTTGGGTTTACCACTTACGATAGACATGTGAGGTTTGCATTTAAATGATTTTTTTAAAGGTAAGTATTGGTTGCAAGTTAGACCAGCTAGTGCATCACGGTGGTGAGGGACCCCTATGAGAGTAACAAAGTGGTAAAATAATGAGGTGAGCAGGGCTTTATCGCAACCCTAATGTGAGGTCTTGCGCATGGCAGTTAACAGCCAGACTCTGCTTCAAGCTCCGGACCCAGCTAAGCCTGCATGGTTTTGTAAGCAGGGTTCCTAGCATTGAAGCTATTTTCCTCATTTCTGAAGAGCCGATGGGTCCAGTAGCTACCTCACAATGGTCCTGAAACACAAGCAGTACTCCTTAAAAAACCCCTCGCCTGTAATCAGCTATACATGCAGACAGTTGTTATCTTTATTTTAGGCAAGAGAAGGCAAGGATGAGAGAAATTTAGTGAGTTGTTTGGGGTCACACAGAGAGCTGGTAAGAGCCAAGTCTAAGACCCAGGTTTCCTGGCTTCCAATCTAAGAACTTTAATCTCTGTAGGCGTGGAAGGTTACAGAATGTGTTGGTTGAGAAAGCTTGAACAACTTAGGTCATTGTGGACTCTGTACCTGTTGCTTCAGGTCAGGGCCTCTGCCTGGCCACAGGAGCTACCATAGTTATGACATGAGCAGTAGAGTCAGATACACCGGGTTCCTGTGCTACCATTTATCACAATGGGAATTGGAGTTACTCATTCTATATTTCTGGGCCTCGGTTTTCTCATCTGTGAAATGGGATCCACGGATTAGTCTTTGTCTCCCAGGGCTGTGATGGGCACCAAATGAAATAATTTGTGGACAGCTCTGGCACTGATATTTAGCACAGAATAAGGCTTTACTAAATGGCAACTTACACCATTTGAGTGGGAAGTGGAAGCCGTGATGACCTTGAAGAGGGGAAAGGCATGGGTATGGCAGGAAGGGCCACCGAAAAGCTTACTACCTATAGATGACCTGTCTCCAGTCTGCCTGGTGCAAATAGTCCTGGAAAGAGGTTTGTGCTCATGTGGAGGCTTTAAAAATAGTTTTGTTTATTTAAGAGCAGAGAAGACAGACAGGGAGGGGGGGAATATGGGCATACCAGGGCCTCTTGCCACTGTAAACTCACTATGGATGCATGTACCAATTTGTGGATCTGGCTTTATATGGGTACTGGGGAATGGAACCTAGGCCAGCAGGCTTTACAAGCAAGCACCTTTAAGCACTAAGCCACCTCCCTAGCTCTCACATGGAGTAATTAATAGTAGTTGGAGAAACTGATTACAAAATTATTAGCTCCTAAAATGTCATCAGCATCATGAAGATTGCAAGTGCCTCTTTTATGTGTGTGTGTCATGCGCACGCAGATGCACACCTGTGTACAAGAGTGTGTGCTCATGTGGAGACCAGAAGAAAACCTCAAGTGTCCTTCCTTAGGAACTTTGTTCACCTTTTTTTTTTTTTTTTTTTTTTTTTGGTTTTTCGAGGTAGGGTCTCACACTAGTCCAGGCTGACCTGGATGGAATTCACTATGTAGTCTCAGGGTGGCCTTGAACTCACTGGCAATCCTCATACCTCTGCCTCCTGAGTGCTGGGATTAAAGGTGTGCACCACCACACCTGGCTCTTTGTTCACCTTTTTTAAGACACGTTTTCTCATTGCCCAGGAGTTCACCAATTAGGCTAGATTAGCTACCCAGTGAGCCTCAGGGATCCAGCCTTCTCTCTCTCCCCAGCACTGGAAATATGGGCAAGCCCACCACACCCAGCATTTTTGCATAGGTGCTGGGGATTGAACTCAGGTCCTCGTGCCTGTGAGGCAAGCACTTTACCAACTTAGCTGTCTCCACAGCCTCACAAGTGCCTTTGTGCACAAATATCTAGGGGACAGGAATGGGAGTGGCTAACTGGACAAAGAGAGCTGTTACATATCAGTAAAGACCTTGAGCCAACAACAGCTGCCCACCAGCTTCTGCCACACTTAAAACTATGCTATTGCCCATTGTTATGTGAATGCCTTCAGTCAGCCTTCCTCCAAAATCCATCCTGCCTTTTGGATTTTATACTGCACATCCCTTTCGTCTCTTTCCAGGCTTCTCTCCCTGACATCTCTAGCTACATGTTCATCTTTATTGTTGTGACTATATCACAGTAAACATAAATAAACCATTTTCACATTCTTCACAGAATCCAGATACCACCATCTAGCAAACCCTGGAGCTTCCACATTTTCCAGGTCTTAACACAGGAAGAATAGCTACTTCTGGTCAATACCTTGTATAGAATTTAAAATACCTAATCACACACACAACCTGAAGAGATCATTGGCCTTCCTCATGATGAACTTTATTTTGGAGTCATAGTCTCACTATGTAGCCCAGGTTAGCTTTCAACTGGCAATCCTCCTTCCTCTGCCTCCCACTGCTGGGATGGCAGGCCTGTATTTTACTTTTATGAACAGTTTTATTTCAAACAGTCACTGCTCCAGACTGTAGGTGAAATGTTCAATGGCATTTGGATTTCTGCATTGCACTAAAATGCCAGAGGGTCCCTGGCACCATGGTTTTGAGCCACAGGGCTGGAGGAACTGTGTGCATAATCTAAGGTTTTATTACTGATCCTTAGATTTAATTAAGCCTTTGTAAATCTAAAGCATTCCCAGTCATCTTTTATTACTTTCTGCTCCTAACTTCCCCGTGAGATGTCAACTTTATTACCCTCACTTTACCTTCGCATTATCAAGAGGTCAGACAGATTTTAAATTGCTTTCATTCTTTCCCCTGTTTGTAATTAAGATTCCTTTTTTCTTAATCATGTGCTTAACTTTAACCTGTTTCTGCAAAAATGACAGCTCAGGTCAGATGCTACCTCTCCCACCCCAACAGGAAACCAATTACTGAATAGAGCCACATTTCTAGAAGAGC
Source organism: Zapus hudsonius (assembly GCA_004024765.1). Classification (NCBI taxonomy): domain Eukaryota; kingdom Metazoa; phylum Chordata; class Mammalia; order Rodentia; family Dipodidae; genus Zapus; species Zapus hudsonius. The sequence continues at coordinate 62,516 of PVHP010002104.1, forward strand.
CTTCACGTAGATGCTATGTACAGGCAGGTCAGAGTGCACAACCCTAGAAGGAATAGATGGAAAGTAATTAATAAAATAAACCCTAAATGATATGAAAATGGAGAAAGTGGTTTCCAACCACTGTATAGAAACTGTATAGAATTCCTCCTCCTCCTGGCTTATCATTCATGAGAATTTCCTGGGATGTTTTGCAGAACATGCTAAGAAGCCACCTCCTCTTCCATTATAAAAATAAGCACACACAAAAAGCTCAGCAAACACATTCTGCAAGAGGAGATAGCTTCTTAGGTTCCCCTTAATGGCTGGTGACCCCAGAAGGTTTTCCACACCTGGAGGACAGGCTTTGTTCTTCTTGTTGTTTGTTTTGCTAAAGGATCTTCCTGACCAGTTTCTCTTCTGGTCTCCTAGTCAGCTCAGTTCTACAAGTTCCTGCCTCAGATCATTCTGGATTTGCAAGGGAATGAGGAGCAGTATCCATAGGCCTGAGAATTCTGAAGCATTCATCTGCAATTGCGCATGAACCATGATTGACCATGCATACATGGTTACTAGGTCACCAGTAGAAATGTTAGAATGGAAGCATTAGGTAGCATACATAACAACGACTCTGTGTCTGCACGTCGGTCTCCATACATTCTCCTGGAAGCCTAACGGTGCTGCCGCTTGTTTAGTGGAACCTTCGGAACCCAACTGCATCCGCTACACCATCTTGCTGAGCAGTTCTTGCTAACTCTTCCATATCTCCTTGAGCCTCTGACACTGTCACTTGAACCTTATCTTTGGCTGTGACACTAGCAGATTCTGCGTGATGGGTCTGCTTTCTCTCAGTGGTCACAGACGCAGACTTCTAGAGGAGCATGGCAAACTCTAGTAACTGTGCTCTGACAGCCCTCATCATGGCATGGGAAGCTACAATAGAATATTGGATTCCCAAACAGCTTAAAGGAAAGGGAATCTGAAAGACGGCTTATATAAGTGTCATCCCCTACCCAATGATTGAGGGCATTAGCACACATTGTCTTCACAAGCCTGGAACCTTATCCTCTGCTCCACTGTCTGGATGAAGCAACAGGCCTGAGATGATATACCGACCCAAAGTCTACTTTTTCTCAAAATCCATGTTTTACAGTTAAGAGTGTGGACTCCTGGGGTAAATGTGTCTTGGGTGGAACTCCAACTAAGCTTGGGGAAGTAATTTATCCTCTGGGCTTTGTTTTCCTTATTGGAAAACAGGAGTGTTAGTTAGCCTGGCAGAAAGTGCCCAACAGGGTGCCCAGCAGGGTGCCCAGTGAGCTGCCTGGCTCCTAGCAGAGCGCACTGCTGGTGCCCATCCTGGCAGCCTGAAGAGTTCTGAGCACCACACACACACACACACACACACACACACACACACACACACACACACACACGTGAGTGCGCAGAAAAGTGAAGTCTAGAGAAGCAACACATCTCAGCCAGGGTCACAACCCTGTATTTCTCCCCCACCCTGCCCAGCCCCTCGGTTATCTTTGCCTGTGCATACACACCAACTTCACACTCACAGCTCTGTGCACACATATCCCTTTCCTCCTCTCTAGCTCTAGCCTATGCTGCTCTCCTAGCTTCTTGCTCCATGTTCTTCCTGGTTCAAATCCACTTACACTTAGAGGGAGCTAGACTCTTATCTGCCTACGGTCTCCCTGACTGGCCTCACCTGGGTATCCCTGTTGACTTGAGTGAGTGTGTGTGTGTGTCACATGTCTGGGAGGAACTGTGCACATCTGGGTCCATTTCTCTCCTGATGTTAGGAAGTGGGCAGCCAGTTTTACTTGTTTCAGTCTCATTTTGTTCTTGAAAGAAAGGGACCTTGGTGCCTTGAAAGAAATTTTGAGCAGAAGAAACAGATTAAGAAGGGAAAGAGAAGCCCAAAGGCATTGCACACTTGCCCTTCAAGTACTGACAAGACGTCTGTGGTGGAGGGCATGTTTGCTACATAAAGGAGGCTTTTAAAATTATTTTTTCAGTATAGAATTAATAAAGCAGTATTAAAAAAGCCATGTTGAAGCACTATTTTAAACAAAAGATATTTGAAGTTTTCTATAGAGTTCTGGCTTTGATTTTCTGGTGTATGGGGAGCATACTTCCCCCTAACAATTTTGAATGGATTATTTTTTTTAAAGACTCTGATCTTTTCTGAGAAGCAACAGTAATGTTTTTTATTTGAAAAGTGCTTTATGGCTTTCAAAACACCAGCAGGCACATTATATAATTTAACCTTCACACTGACCTTGTCAGGTAGGCAAGGAAGATATTACTGTGTTCAGTAGTACATAAGAAGAAATTTGAAGTCCACCAAGAGAAGAGAAAATGGCAAGTATGACTAAGACCCAGGTCTTGAAGTGCCTCCTACTACTGAAGTCTATTGCCTGTTTATTGTTTTGGTTTGATTTGTATTTTCAGAGCATAGGTGAAACACAGGGTCTTACACATGCTAGACCAGGAATCCCCCACTAACTATAACCTCCACCCCTATTTATTCTTGTTAATGCAGAATTAAGGTGAACCACATTTATACTGTTGCATACTTCTTTTTTTACAGATCCAGCTATCCTTTCACGGTCACATATGGATACCCAAAGATTCCCAAAGGAGACTGTCCTCATTACAGGAGGAGGTGGATATTTTGGCTTCCGGTCAGTACATCTGCAGAACACACTCCCTGAATTACTTTACTGGTGGTTGTTTGAAAATGCATAGCTTTCAATTCTGACATTAATGCTTTGGACTTTCACTTCTTTGAATAGTATTTGCTCGTTGCCAGACATTGCAATTGAAACCACAAATATCGTTCACTTCAGGAAACCTTCTTTATAATATTCTTCATAGTATTTAGAAACATTCTTTTCAAATGTTAATGATCACCAAAGAGAACTTAAAACATGCCAGCTATGTTGTTCACTCTTCTTGTCACTGTGACAAATACCTGACCAGAAGCAACTTAAGGGAGGAAGGGTTTATGTTGGCTCACCATTTAAGGAGATACAGCCCCAGCCTGCTTGGGAAAGTGGGGTGTCTACAGTCAGGAAGCAGTGCACCAAGATGTGGAGCCAGGTAATCTCAAAGCCCACCTCCACTGACCCACTTCCTTCAGCAAGGCTCCACCTCTTAAAGGCTCTTCAACCTTTCAAAACAGTCCTACTAGCTGCTGAGTAAGTGTTCAGACACATGAGCCCTTGGAGGGCTTTTTACCTTTAAGCTACAGAAAGCATTATTTCACAGTAAAGTCATAATTTGGTGATGTGAAGGTTCTTATGTAAAACCTTTCAATTAGACCATGGCAATGACCATGTAAGAAGACTTGGGTCAGCCCCATCGTGGTTTTCTTCATTTCCCTAGACACAGTGGAAGGATGACTTGACCTAAATTCTGATTTTTCTCATTCCAGTCTCGGCTGTGCTCTGAACCAGAAAGGAATCCATGTGATTCTGTTTGACATTAGCAGCCCTGCCCAGAGCCTTCCAGAAGGAATCACGTTCATATGTGGAGACATCCGCCACCTCTCTGATGTGGAGACAGCTTTCCAGGTTGCTGACATTGCGTGTGTATTCCATATCGCCTCTTATGGCATGTCCGGGCGGGAACAACTGAATCAAGCCCTGATCGAAGAAGTCAACGTGGGCGGCACGGACAATGTCCTCCGGGTGTGCCAGAAGAGAGGGGTGCCCAGGTTAGTTTACACAAGCACGTTCAATGTCATCTTCGGAGGTCAAGTCATCAAAAACGGGGATGAGTCCCTGCCCTACCTGCCTCTCCATCTTCACCCGGATCACTACTCCCGGACCAAATCTATTGCAGAGAAGAAGGTCCTGGAAGCCAATGGCTTGGTCCTGGACCAAGGCAAAGGAGTCCTCAGAACCTGTGCCCTGAGGCCGGCTGGGATCTACGGGCCCGGGGAGCAAAGGCACCTTCCCAGGATAGTGAGCTACATTGAGAGGGGCCTGTTCAAGTTCGTGTACGGGGATCCCCGCAGCCTGGTGGAGTTCGTCCACGTGGACAACCTGGTCCAGGCTCATCTTCTGGCCTCTGAAGCTCTGAAAGCTGACCAGGACCACATTGCCTCCGGGCAGCCCTACTTCATCTCAGATGGCAGACCTGTGAACAACTTCGAGTTCTTTCGGCCGCTGGTCGAGGGCCTGGGCTACAAGTTCCCGACCGTCCGCCTGCCACTCACCCTCATCTACTACTGCGCTTTTCTGGTTGAGATGGCTCACTCCATGCTGTGCGGCCTGTACAACTTCCAGCCCTTCCTCACCCGCACCGAAGTGTACAAAACTGGCGTCACACATTACTTCAGCTTGGAGAAAGCCAAGAAGGAGCTGGGCTATGCACCCCGGCAGTTCGACCTGCAGGAAGTGGTGGAATGGTTCAGGGCCCGAGGTCATGGCAGAAGTACCCAAGGGCAGGACTCAGAATGTCTTCCTTGGGATTGGCTGTTGGTCTTACTCTTGGCTCTGTCCCTTCTTACCTGGTTCCCTTCATCCATGATCATGTCAGTGTGAAGAGAGAGCTAGACACAGAAGGCCATCCACTGGCTGGGGGATTTCTACTCTCTTCTTCATGGTAGAATGCGTTCTTACATTTAATCTTTCTTCTTCTGTCCCGGTGCAGCCTTGTGGGAAGAAATAAGAACAAAAATAAGTTTGAAGTTTGGTTTCTGTGTCCTTGAACCCTTACTTGGGTGCATTGGAAGCACAGAAGGACTTAGGTGGGTTGTTTTATTCCACACCCTGTGGGGACATTGAATTCACTAATATACAGACTGGCAGGGGAGGGGCAAAAGCGAACAGGCTTGAAAAATGTTTTAAAAAATAAAAATAAACCACCAGACTGAGTCAGATCCCGAACAGACCAACCTCAGAGGATGGTGGATGCTATGCACAAGGGAGCTAGCTGTGCACAGTCTGTGTCAGGAACGACCCTGTGCCCTTTGCCATACAGGCCTTCTGTGCGCCCATGGGCAATGTGGGTTGAAGCAGACAGACCTTGAGCCTCAGCGTCCAGAGTGCCACTCAGCACAGAGCCAGTGTTCACAGTGGCTGCCACACATTCCTTAGGAAGGGTTTCCTTCTGGGTCTAGTCTCCTCAGAGGGTCAGTTGTTACTAAACTTTCAGGAATGTGTTTGAACAGTAGACTGAAGTTTAGGAAATGGCTAAAATCTGATGACTAAGGGAGGTGCCCAGCTGATGATGTCATTGTCAAGTTGAAAACCTAGTATAACTCATGCAGTGGCTTTCTTGCCGGCTGTGAAGGTGACTTCCAATGAGGAGCAATGGCGGCATTGTCTGAGGACTGCTGTGGAAGACGACCAATGTTCCACATGGAAACAGAGTAGGGAGAAGATGCCCTCCTTACCACCAGCGTCTCTTCCATGGGAAGGTGGTGTGAACATGGTGGAGGACATCACTGTGGACAATGTGTAAAGTCATTCTGGAAGATTCTGAGAATACAAGTTGATAAAATGCCCCTGTTGAATGCTGCCTGAATGTTTTGGGGAAAGTTCTGACCTTGAAGTAAGAAGACCTACATCCTAAATAGATTGTATGGCCTTCACCAAGTGCCTGGAGCCTCTTAGGATCTTGGTGTCCTTATCTGGGGAAATGGGACCTTTCTGTAAACTTACGCAATCTCACAGGGTTTGTTGTGAACACAAAACAAGAGGTGTTGAAAGGACTTTTAATATAACAATTTTAAAGCATGAGGTGATGGTTATTATTTTTATGAAAACATGGAGTCCTATGAAAAGGGTTTCATTTCAGTTTGGGGTAACTGCTAGGAGTACACACAGCATATCTAACAGGGCCATCAGGAAGGTTTCTCTGTCCTCCACAGACCTTCAGACTACGAGTGACATGTCACAGCATGTCCACTTGAGGTCACTGGTACATGGGGCAAGTGCAGTAAAACATGTTTGTCATCATTGAGAGGTAACATGGGCTTTCAAAACACTTTTTTTTAAACTCTGTGTGTGTGTGTGTGTGTGTGTGTGTGTGTGTGTGTGTGTGTGTGTGTAGGAACAGCTTCAGATGTTGGTTCTCACCTTCCACCTTGTTTGAGGCTGAGTGGGCTCTGTTGTTCATCACTGAAAATCACCAATTCCCTGTCTCTGCCTCCCACTCACTTGGCAGGCATGCTTGGATCACAGACCCATGCTACTGTGCCCAGATTTTGCAGAAATGCCGGGGATCTGACCCTCACACTTGCACAGCAAGCACGTTATCCTTTAAGCCATCTCCCCAGCCCCCAGAATATGCTTCCAGTGATGTCCTTCAAATGAATAAAAAGGACTCTCAGCTTCCTTAAACCAGGAATACTGGTTGATAATATCTTTTCTTATTGGTTTGGGTGTTTTCCTATACTTATCTACATGAAATTCAATATTTGGGCTGTGTGTCAGCTGGTATGCAGCAAGCTTTGTTATGCAACATTGGGCAGTTATCCACTCCCTACCTGAAACATGGCTGATTCACTTTATGTGAACTCTCACTTTTCTGGTTGGTCTAATATTTTTTTGTAACAAAATATTCACTGTATCATTAAACAACTAGTATGGCCACCTGGTTTCCTTGGGACAGGAGTTGGGTGCATCTTCACTAGGTGGCTCTTGCCTAGTGACTTCTGAGGGTCATCTCATGATATCACCTGAGCAACTAAAGGTTTGGCCATATCATCATGTGCCTTGGCAGGAGGCCTCAGGCCTCACAGGGCTTTTCCACAGGCCTACCTGGATGTCTTTATCACAGGGTGGGTGGGTTTCCCCTAAAGCAGGTGATCCAGAGTAGTAAGGTGATCTCTGCAGCACTGTCTTTCATGGCTTGGACTCAGGTGGTATACGGTCACTCTACAGTTTGATGATCACAGAGGTCATTCTTATTCCATGAGGGAGATAAATTGATGGAGACTGTTTTGGAGACAACCATGCAGGCTGGGCTCCTACCCACCTTGAGTCCCAACTGTTTCTAGGAAAGGTAGGCAGTAGTTAGAGTTACATACTTCTAAGCCTGCTTCCTGCCAACCGGAAGGGCTCCAAAGACCTCATTATATTTTGTGCTTTCTCTTCTTTGGTCCAAACTGGCAGTGATTGTGGCAAATATAATGACCTTGAACATTTTCTGGGTTACTGTGTATCTTACTCAGTTCATACCATTAGAGCCTAACCCACAAATCATCTGAGATCAGTCATGTACTAAAGCTTCTGTTCAGACTCCTGGGGGTACTGCTTGAGCATCTGCAAAGCCCGTTGTCCAAACAGCCTTCTGAGAAGCCCCCTGATGCCTCTCTGAGGTCTTAAAAGATTTCAAAGCCACAGTGTCATACACTGTCACCTCCACAATACTGTACTTATATGCAGGTTGGCTCTGTTCAGTGGGAGCTCCACGAAGAGGTGGTCAATTGCAGGCCAATGTGGAGCCTGCCTACCCACTCCTGCTCCGTTTTCTCCTGAGTTTTCTTCCCGCTTGTATAGATCGATGCACCTTTCTGACCTTTAATAATTTACTGCCTCCAACCATTTGGAGGCAGGAAGACATAGCTAACGCACATTAGGATTTAAGTCAATGACTTAGTGAATAAGGATTCTCCTACATGGGATATGGTGGAGATACTAGATGCTGTTGAATGAATGCTTGGAGAAGGGTGGGGGCAGAGTGGACAGTGATGTGTTTCCCCCTCAGCTCAAAAGAAAGCTGAATACTTTCAAAAGACTTTCTCCTCTCTCTCTCTCTCTCTCTCTCTCTCTCTCTCTCTCTCTCTCTCTCTCTCTCTCTCTTTCTCTTCTCATTTGTGTGTTGCTAGGAATCCGACCTATGGCCTCTCACAAGCTAGGCAAGTGCTGTACCACTGAGCTATACCCCTGGCCCCATGACTTGATGTACTTTCTTAGAGAGAAGGCCCCTGTTCCTCAGGTCAGGAGACGCTGCAGCTAAGGAATTCTGTCAGTTCTCAGCTTGCCAGCTGTTCTCAGACTTGCATGAAATCACCCAAACCTGCTCTGAGCCATAAGACCATGCACACCTGGGAGCATTCCCGGAGTCCTGGGCCTAAGCCACCTGCTCTGCTGCTTCAGCCACTGCCTGAGGAGTCTGTGGGGTTGGCCATGTGCCAGAGGGCTGCAGTGGGGGAAGGATGAAATGTAAGCTGTGTGAGTCCAAAGGTGACGCCACGACTGTCCCTTTCTGAAAGAAGCCAGTCTGGCCAGCCTTTGGGAAATCTCGCTCAATTCCCATAGTGCTGTTTCTGGTCACAGAGGCAGAGAGCTCCATATAGGAATACTAGCCATCCATGAAAGGTCAAACCTTTGGTTTAGACACTAAACAGCCTTCCCTAAGCAATGACACTGTTTTCAGGAGACAGTTTGTTTCCTGAGTCACATCGCGGCTGACCTCAAGGCAGCCAGAATTACTGTGTCATGAACTCAGTTGGATCATAACATTATATATGCTGGGACATTTCCTACCTCTGGTTTCTTTCCAAACCCGTGGGCCGCCTAGCCTTGCAGACATGGTGAAAATAGACTAAAGTTGCTTTCTGGACCCTCTACACCAGTCACTGTTTGCCCTATCCCTGGCTTTGGAAAAAGACACCATATGCTGCTTTTTCATTAACAAAAGTGCCCCCAACACACACACACACTTCATTCAATCTCCACCTGCAGGCCTGGCCAATCAGAAGACATCCATCCTCCTATTCACAGTCATTGGGTCAAGAAGAACCACTCAGCGTCCACCTTTCAGCCTATTTACCAGAACCACTGACGAAACTGGAGCAGCTGGGATTGCTTGTTGTGAGGGCAGGTGTTTGGCACTGCCATGGCTCCCCCTTCGGAAGGACAGCACCGAGCTCTGATGAAGGTGGGTGGGTGCCTGCACCTCTCTTAAGTACAGCCAGGATGTGGAGGCAAGAAGAAGCCCTCACGTTACTGTGGCTCCATGAACTGCCTGACCTGGACTCATTCATCCACACTGATTCTGGTATGTGAGTCTCAATATGTTTTCTTTTCGGTTTGGGGTCCTTCCAGTTGGCTTTCCTCCAGGAACTGGAAATGGCCTGACATGGTATCCACAGTCCCTTTGCACCTGGATACAGGTAGTCATACCTGTGTTTTTCAAAGTCAGTCACTCACCATTCACTTCCTTACCCTCCTCCTTACCAATGGAATTATTTTGATGACTTCTGGGTAGCTGAACATTTGCTGGAGTTTGTCCTGCAGAGTTGTCTAGTTTCCTTGTTTGGACTCATGTAGATTTGGGCTGAATGAAAGTCTAGTCCAAGCTCTTATTCTAAAAGAAGTAGACAGAGCTTTGCCCCCAGAACTCCCCATTAGGGCAGAAACCATGTGTGTTTTGTATTTTATATCCAAAGAACACAGGACAGTTTTTTCATCTGCCCAATAAAGTTTGTTGACTGGGTGGATGCATTTCCCCTCCAGGTGACAACCTCTCATCTGAGATTAGGCCACTTCCTAATTATCCTCTTCTTTAAACCTGTGACTTCAAATCCCACCTAGTAAAATCACTCAAGATCAAGTTAAAAATACAGGCTCTAGTGATGTCCAGTGAAACCACAGAGCGGGAAGCTCTGAAATTGGTCTTTTCACTCTAACACCCAGAAAATAAGGTTGATCAGAACCAATGATTTCAAAGCACTGTATGTGTATTGTAACACATACAGGGGTAGAGATGTGCTGAATATAAAACCAACCTCCGCCCCCACAGTTGTGATGCCGAAGGTCATGGTGTCTACTATCTTCCACCAGGAGGGGCCATGCTCCCAGGCCACAGACACATGCTTCCTTGCAAGAGGCTGAGGGAGAGAGGCTCTGGAATGGTGCACTCAACTTTCCTTTCCAGTGCTCTGTCACAAGGGTGCCAGTTCCTCTCTGCTGATACTATGAAGGGGTTGAAGGGACTCAGAGCAGGACCTTAGGTTACAGAGACCTTCCATCGCCTTACTCAGAGCCTGTGTGCTCTGCTGCCTGACAAGCATGAAATATCATGCTTCCAGTCACCCTGGAGACCCTTCCTTTGGCCCAAGGGCTTCATTTGAAAACCCATCTGATTGAGAGTAGCTAGCTGTTCTTTTAGTGCAGACAACTATTTGCTAATGAAAGATCTTAGAAGAAATAAAGTCAGCTCAATCCATATGGTCTCAAATGTGACCCCATACAAAGTTACCCTTCTCCATTTTAGAGCTCCCATACACCAGAAAAAAAAAAAGCATTCATCGTTGAACTACATAATTATGACTGCAGCCAAATCGAACTCATTACAAAATTACATAGAGCAAAGCGATCTGGGCACATGTCTTTCAGCCAGCAAGGGATTTATCTGCAGAAATTCATAATGTTCATGATTAACAGAACTGGTTGGAGCATACAAGTAATTAAAATTCATTATTTTAATTCAATATGTAGATTTTAATCCTGGAAAATGGTCTCAATGTCTTTTTCTCTAGTCTTCTAATAGAGCCTTTCGTACAAATTTCAAAGTAAAATTTTCTCTCTTTCTCTCTTCATATATATACATGTGTGTTTTATGAGGGCTTTTGTGCCTCTAATAGTCCTTAGGAATTAATGAATTGAATATCTAACATGGGTCATTTTGAAATATTGCCTGGCTTTTAAGAGGAATTCTTGGCTATGTTGCTGGAGCAATTACAGAACCCCCATTGTGTGAGAGATCCAGGGAACTTTGCTCAACGTGTTCAACATGAGGATAATGATGGATATTAACCCATCACCCCATTAGCTGACTACTCAGATAAATGTTCTCAATGGGTAATGGCTACTGTTTGTTGGGAGCTTACGCCGTGTAATGTTCTCTGTGTTTCTTGGATTCTTTTTGTTTTCTCAGTACTTTAACAAGTAGGTACCTTATTCATTTCCATTTACATGAGAGGAAGCTGAGGCTTAGGAAAGAGAAGTGCCTTGCCCAAAGTCCAAGGAACACTCCAGATGCCAAACACACCTTAAAAGTGACTTTGTTGTTTTAGCATGACACAACTCAAGGCCAAACATCACACAAACTCCATTGGCAATTTAAGAAAGCATTTTGTTGCAAAATTTAAGTAACTGTAAACAAGAAGCTTTGCTATACAAAACCCCAAATAAGTTACATGAACAATCAAAGGAATATGAGCTTGGGGAAATAGCTCATCCATAAAGTGCTTGCTTCCCAAGTATGACTGCCTGAGTTCAATTGTGGGTTTGTTTGGGGCGTGGTAGCACACACTTAGAACCCTAGTGTTAGAAGGTAAAGACAGAGGATCCCCAGGGATCCCCTGGCCAGCCAGACTCTTGTCTTACTGCAGTAGCTATGACTTCCCATACTGTATTGAATAAGAGTGAAAAAAAAGTAGACACCCTATTCCTGGTCCTAATTTTAGTGGAAATACCTTGAGTTTTTCCTTATTTAGCATAATGTTGCCTATAGGTTTAATACAAAAAAAAACTTTATTATGTTGATATATGTTTCTTTTATTCCTAATTGCTTCAAGACTTTTGTATTTCATCAAGGGACTTTTCTGCATCTATTGAGATGATCATATGGTTTTTGTCCTTGAGTCCATGTATGTGATGTATCACATTTATTGATTTGGGTATGTTGACCATCCTTGCATCTCTGGAATAAAACCAACTTGATCATGGTGAATGTGCTTGATGTGCTTTTTTATTCTGTTTGCAAATATTTTGTTGAGATTTTGTGCACCTTATGTTCTAAGGGAGATTACCCTATAGTTTACTTTCTATCATACATTTATAGGGTTTTGGTATCTGGCTAATTCTGATTACATAAAAGGAGTTTAATGTTAGTGTTCATTCTTTTCCTATGTTATGGGATAGTTTGAAAAGCATTGGTGTTAGTTTTTCTTTTAAGGTCTGGTTAAATTCACTAATGAACCTATCTGGTGCTTGAATTTGTTTAGTTGAAAGATTTTTTTAAAAAAATAACTGTTTCAGTCTCATTGCTTGTTATAGGTCTACTTAAATGGTTAATGTCATTTTGGTTTAATTTTGGTAAATCATATGCATCTAGAAATTCATCCGTTTCTTTAAGATTTTTCAATTTAGGGGAGTGTATGTTTTTGACATGTGTCCTTATGGTTTTCTGAGTTTCATTGATATCTATTACAATGGCTCCCTTTCACCTCTCACTTTATTAATTTGTATCTTCTCTTTCATTTGGTTAGTTTTCCTAAGCATTTATTGATCTTTCAAAGAATAAACTTGCTGATTCTTTGTAATTTTTATTCCTATCTCATTAATTTCTTCATTGATCTTATGATTTCATCTTCTGATTTGGGGTTTGACTTGTTTTTCTTTTTTCCAAGCCCCTAGAGTGTGTAATTAAATTATTTAAGATCTTTCTAATGTCTTAATATAGGCAATTGTGCTTAGAAAGTCCCTCTTAAGCCTGCCTTCACTGTATCCCATAGGATTTGGTATATTATGTTTTCATTAGCAGTTGGTTTTGGGATTTTTTTGTTTATTTTCGACAACACATTCATCACTTGATAGTGCATTGCTTAATTTTCATGTGTCTGTGTATGTTCTATTGTCTGTCTTGGGTTGTGATCAGAGAGAATACAAGGAATTATTTCAATTTTCCTGTAGTTATGAGTTTATTTGTGTCCTAATATATAATACATTTTAGAGAATGTTCCATGTGTTGCTGAAAAGAATATATATTCAGCAGCATTGGGATAGAATGCTGTATAAATGTCTGTTCAGTCTGTTCTATAAATATCATTTAATCCAGTGTGCGCTCTCTCTCTCTCTCTCTCTCTCTCTCTCTCTCTCTCTCTCTCTCTCTCTCTCTCTCTCTGGAATGATCTGTCAGTTGTGATAGTGGGGTATTGAAGTCATCACTACTATTGTGCTGGGGTTATCTGTGGCTTTACACCTAGTAATATTTGTTTAATGAAAATGGGTGCACCTGTGTTTGGTGCATACATGTTTAAAATTATAATGTCCTCTTGTAGGAGTGTTCCCTTAATCAGTATAAAGTTTTCTTTTCTCTCCTGACTAATGTTGTTTTGAAGTCTATCCTATAACATTAGAATATCAACACTTGTTTCCTTGGGCCATTTCCTTGATGTACCATTTTCCACCCTTTCACCCTAAAGAGGCAACAAACATAAAGAACCTAACTTTTAATCCAGTTTGCATGTTTGTGACTTTAAAAAATTTTTTTATTTATTTACTTATTTCAGAAAAAAGACAGACAAAGAGAAACAGGCAGACACAGAGAGACTGTGTCTGGGTATGCCAGGGTCTCTTGCCACTGCAAACAAACTCCAGAGACAGGTGCCACTTTATGCATCTGGCTTTATGTGGCTACTGGGAAATTGAACTGAGGCCATAAGGCTTTGCAGGCAAGTACTTTTGACTGCTGAGCCATCTTCTCACCCCAAGTCGGTATCGTTTGATTAGATATTTGAGGCCATTAATATTGTTATTATTGAAAGGTGTGTATTAATTCCTATCAATCTTATTCATTTTGTAGTTCCTGATCTTTTTTTCTATTCCTCTCTTGCCTTGACTAATATTTAAGAATTGTTTGATCTTTCCTGTGGCTTCATGTATGTATGTACTTTTCCTTGTCTTCTGTCTGGAGGATTTCTGTAGCGTTGACTCAGTGGCCATGAATTCTTTTAGCATATTTTTATCATGGAAAGTTTTCCTCCTTCAGATTACATATTGCTATTCTTGGTATAGTCGTCTAGGTTGGAAGTTGATGTCTTTCAAAGTTTGCGATACGTCATTCCAATCTCTCTACTAAGAAATCAGCTGTGGTCGGATTGGCCTGCCTTGATGAGTGACTTGATGCTTCTCTCACACTGCTTTTAGCGTATTTTCTTTGTCTGTATATTAATATTAAGGAGAGGTTCTTTGCTGGTCATGCCTGTTTGGTATTCTAAATGATTCATGTATCTGTGTTGGCATCTCTTTTCTTAATTTTGGAAACTTTTAGTCTGTGATTTTGTTGAAAGTACTTACTATGCCTTTTGACTAAAAAACTTCTACGTCTATGCCCCAAATTCTTAGATTTGACTTTTTTATGGTGTCCAAATATTTTGAAAGTCTGCTCATACCTTATTAATTTTTCATTCTTTTTTTTAAATGATTCAAATTTCCCACTTCTCTTCAAGCTCATATATTCTGCCCTCTCCTTGTATTCTGTTGATGAGGCTTTCTAATTATATTTATAGAGTTTATATTCAACTCGTAGTTTTTTGTTTTGTTTTGTTTTGTTTTTTAAAAAATATTTTATTTATTCATTTTCAAGCAGAGAGATACAGAGGGAGAGAGAGAGAGAGAGCACACCAGGGTCACCACCTGGTGGGTCTGTCTTATGTGGGTACTGGGGAATTGAACCCAGGGCCTTAGGCACTGGAAGCAAGTGCCTTAACCACTTAGGCATCTCTCCAGCCCTGTTTTTTGTTTTTTGAGGTAGGGTTTTGCTTTAGCCCTGACTGACCTGGAATTCACTATGTAGTCTCAGAGTTGCCGTGAACTCACATCTATCCTCCTACCTCTGACTCCTGAGTGCTGGGATTAAAGATATACACCACCACACTTGGCAGTGTTTTTAATTTCTGATTTCTGATTGATGTTTCTTTAGTATTTCTTTTACCTTGCTCATATCTTGTATTTATCTCCCTGTTTCATTCAGATGATTGCTTGTCCTCTCTTGAGAATCCTTCATTTTCTTCTTGATTCCCTTTTTCATTTCTTTGAACATAATTATGATCATTCTCTTGAATTCTGATATTTTATCTAATTCATTCTTGCTACAGGCCATTACTATGGGATTCATAATTTTTGGAGGTTATTTGTCTTGATTTTTCATGTTACTCTTATTACTGTGTTGGGATTTTTGCATCTCAGGTTATTTTATTGTTTAGGTTTTCTGTTTGTTTCAGCTGCTCTATTCTTAGGTGTGTAGTCTATAAGTTATAACTTCAGTCTAAAAGCTCAGGATACCTAGGATGGCCTCTATATTGCTCCAGGAGTACAAAACTAACAGCAGGAGTGACCAAAGTTGGTGAATATGTCTGCTATGCAAGTGTCATGGTGACTAATTTAACAACCATTGTTCCTTTGACCTAAATAACTGTTGGTGGATAAGTGAGCAAGAGTGGTATGGACCATACTAGGATTTTGGTTACTTAGATGTGGGAGGGATTTGGGGTGGGTTAGGATGGGTACCAGTGTTAACTTTGAAAAAGATGAACGTGGAAAAATTATCTGGGAGAGGAAAAGTGGATAGTGGTAGATTGCACAGATTGTGGAGGTTGTTTGGAGGTCAGAGTTATGGAAAATAAAGAGGACAGGATAAGAAAGAAGATTTGGAGAAGCAGTTGGAAAGAGTTGTATGCAGGAAATGTAGAGAGATAACAATAGTATACTGGATAGACAAAGAAACTGAAAATATACAAACAAATACAAAACCAAGGGCCGGGCATGGTGGTGCACACCTTTAATCCCAGCACTCAGGAGGCAGAGGTAAGGAGGATCACCATGAGTTCGAGGCCAGCCTGAGACTACAGAGTGAATTCCAAGTCAGCCTGGGCTAGAGCAAGACCATACCTCAAATCCCCACCCCCACCCCCCCCCAAAAAAAAACATGATGGAATACTGGAATGCATATTCAAGAGTGGATACTAAAAATAACCAAAAGTTAATCCTAAATAATTAAAAAAGGAAAAGTATGCTAAATGTACATCAGATCTAAGGAGTCAGAATTTCTGCCTTGGTGCTATGGATCTTAAGTTTCTTCCCTCTCTGTGATGTTTTCTTTAGCAACCTGCCCTGATACAGGAGGTATGGTCAGCCCTTTCAGGTCAACCCCATAGAACCAGATTTGGGGTATGTATTTCCCCAGTGGAGAGAAGCCCAGTTACCTTTTAGAGTGAGATTCCATATTATCCACACAGAGATGTGAAGATGGTTCGCTCCTTGGTGGATGCACAGTTTCTCTCTGTTCAGATTAGCTGGTCTCAGCTGAGTGGGAGAGGGGCAAGTGGGAGCCTGTGGCTTCTGCAATCTCTGGTGTTTCCATGCTGGCATATGGGGGAGGGGAAGTTTTGCAATGCTTCTCCTGGAGCTCAGCTACTCTTCTGCTCTCTCCTTTGGGCTTGAGTTTCTGAGGCTGGTGTGAGTGAGAAGCCCATCTCTGTGGTTCTTTTTCTAAATAATAGGCATTCTGGCTTTGTTGACATAGACTCTCATTATAGTTGTGATTTGCATTTCCCTAAAGGCTGATACTATGAATTTTTTCCTTATATTTATTGACCATTTGTATTTATTCTTTTTGAGAAGTATCTTTTGAGGTAATTTGCCCATTTTTAGTTGAATACTTGTTTTATGTTATGTGTTTTTGAGATCTTGACATATCCTGGCTTTGACACTCTGTCAGATGAAGGGCTGGCAAAGGTTTTCTCCCACCTGGAGTCTGTCTCTTCATTCTGCTTTTTCCCTCGCTGTACAGATGCTCTTTAATGGGATGCAGTCTCATTTGTTAGATATTGCATTTTGTTTCCCAAGCTTTTGGATCCTAGACAGGAAACTTTTGCCTATGCCAGTATCTTCAAGTGTTTTCCCTGTTTTCCTCTGGTACTTGCAGAGCTTCAGGTCTTTTTTGTAAAGGTCTTTGGTATATTTTGAGTTTATTTTTGTTCATAAGAGATAGGGATCTCCAGTATGGATACACAGCTTTCTCAAAACCATTTCTTTATAGAAGAGGCTGCCCTTTCTCTAATGTGTTTTGTCATGCTTGTTGAGAATCAGTTGACTAAGACCTATTAATGGGTCTATTAATGGATCCTCTGTTGGTCTATACATCCGTCTTTGTTCCAACACCTTGCCGTATATTTTAAAATCAAGAACTGTGATGCCCTCGGCTTTGTTCTTTCTCAAGATCATTTTTGCTTTGTCTCCCTATTGCTGGGGCTGTTGGGACATGTCACCAGCACACCTGGCTTTGTTATGTGGGCTCTGGAGATTGAACTCAGGTCCTCATGCTAGCAAGAAAAATAGTGACTAAACGATCTATCTTCCCAGCCTTCTTCTTTCCTACTTGTATGCCTTTTATTTCTTTCTCTTGCCTCTTAGCTCTGGCTAAGAATGAGAATGATGGACACCTTTGTCATATTCATGATCTTAGAGGAAATACTGTTTTCCCATGAAGTGTGATAGCTCTGGATTTGCCATATATAGCCTTTCTATATATACCTAATTTGTTTCAGGCTTCTAGTATGAAGCGATGTTAAATTTGAGGAAATGATTTTCTCCACATCTATTGAGATGATGATATGATTTTGATCCTTGATTCTGCCTTCATGATGTATGGCATTGATTGATTTCTATGTCCGAGACCATCCTTACCTCCTTGAAATGAGACCACCTTCCCCATGATATGCAATCTTTTAAATGTACTATTGAATTCTGCTTCCAAATATTTTCTTGAGAATTTTTGCATCTATGGTTATTAGGGATAATTGGACTATAGTTTTTTTTTCTTTTTGTATCTGTTAAGTTTTGGTAAGTATCCTATCACCTTGCTTTTCTATATTTCTCATGTTTCTATGTTAAGATTTAAGTCTCCGCTGGAATGGATCTCTCTTCTCTATTTTATGTGATAAATTTATTAGTAAGCAGCTTTCTCCCCATGATATGTGGGTTGCAGTCAGTTTCTTGTTGCTAAGACAAACATCCAACCAGAAACAGCTTATGAGAGGAAAGTGTTTATTTCAGGCTGATGAATTCCAGGGGAACAGCATCAATGGAGTAAGAAGCTGACTCCTTGCCATAAATTCAAGCAGAGAGACATCACCCAACAGCCAGCAAAGACCAACAGCAGTGAAATGTTCATGATGTCTCACAATGGGATGATGGAGGGCACTGTGACCCAGGAGCAGTACAAACTCACTCAAAAGCATTTGTCCCCAGATGCCCCCAGCAATCAAGGAAGATGTAACAAGCTCCCTCTCATGGTAGCTGATGCTCAGACCCCAGTAGCACTTGCTGGAACTCTCTTACCTTTATCCCATTACCAGAGTTTTAGGCAAATGTCCTGGCTCCAGGAGTTCCAGTGGACTAGGCTCAGCCACCCATCCCTCTATACCAATTAAAGAGACAACCAATAGTGACAAGTAGAAAGAAGAGGTTTAATCAATGGGAGATGACCAGATAAAGAGGTCCAGTGAACCCAAATCCATCCTCAGTTGAGGTCCCTAACCTGAGCTTTGAATAGAGGAAGAAGTGGATGGTGGAGGGAGGGGCTATGCATGTTAAACATCCCTGGTAAAGTGTTATCTGACTGATCTTTATCTCAGTTCTGGTTCTACAAGGTGGCATCACATAGGAGAGTAAGCTGGTTCCCACAAGGTGGTCACTGTGGCTCCAGGGCACACCCCACCATCACAGATGACTGCCTTTACCTGGAGGGTGGTCTGTCTTGCAAAGCTTTGTGGTGTCTGGACTCTAAAGTGACTGCTGGTTTAGGAGGATGACTTTTCAGGGGGCAGTGAGCCCTTAGGTCTCAAAGGCAATTGTGGGACCCCAGTCTCTGCTTCTTTTTGTTCATTTTCTGACTCCTGCATAAGCAGTTTTGCTCTGCTAATATTCCTACCACAATGTGCTGTCTTACCACAGACCCAAAGGTCCTGGACTAGAGCCTCCCAACCTGGGAGCCCAAATAAACTATCTTGGTAAATTGGTTAGCCCAGGTACTTTGCTTTAGTCATAGAAGGATGATTATTGTACTTAGGTTTGCGAATGATATGAAGGTTTCTAATTTGACATTTAGAGCAGTAATAAACATGGATGTACAAGTATCTCTGTAATATGCTGAACCCAGTTCCACCCCCACTTTGTATGTTGTTACTGAGGGGATCAATGTCTCTGGATATTCTCCCCCACCATGGCTCTTACAATCTTTCCGCCCCTCTTCCACTCAGTTCCCTAAGACATCATTCATTTTCTTGATGACAGCTATTCTGACTAAAGTGAACTGGAATCTCAGTGTAATTTACATTTCCCTAATTGCTAAGGATGTTTAATATTTTTTCATATATTTATTGACCATTTGTATTTCTTATTTTTAGAACTGTATGATCAATTCTGTTGCCCATTTATTAACTGGATGATAGGAATTTTTGGTGTTTGATTTTCAGGTTTTTTTTATAGATTCTATCTATTAATCTCCTGCTACCTTGATGTTTTATAAGTGAATTTTCAATTATCTGAACAAAAATTGACTTATTCATCCTATTCCATTCAAATTCTCTTTTCTCCCTCCAGCCATGCTTATTTATCTTTAACAATGAAGTTGTCATAGCTTCAATTATTAAACATGTACAAGGTCTTTTATATTTGCTGGGACATGTGCCCTATTTTCAAAGTTGTCAGGCTTGACATTTTTCACCTGACTTTTAGAATCAGGTTATAAAATCTCAAACTTCTTTAGGTTTGCTTTAATATTGTAATTTAATTTGAACACTCACAGTTTAAAATGTTGGTTTCACAAAT
The DNA here is from genome assembly GCA_004024765.1 of Zapus hudsonius. Taxonomy (NCBI): domain Eukaryota; kingdom Metazoa; phylum Chordata; class Mammalia; order Rodentia; family Dipodidae; genus Zapus; species Zapus hudsonius. The sequence goes on from PVHP010002104.1 coordinate 82,084, forward strand.
GTGGTATAGCTATTTATTTATTTGGTTTTGTTTGCTTTATTGTTACTGTTGTCTTTTTGCAAAGATTCATAATTTTTGTTGTAGACGGAAATTCTCGTGATGTGTAGAAAAGAACCTGACCCAAAGGCAGTTGTTGGAAAGAATGAGTTTATTTTAGCTTAGAGACTCAAGGGGAGACTCATCCTGGCAGGGAAAACGAGGGCATGAGTAGAGGATGGACATCACCTCCACCACAGCACTGCAAACAGCGGCAGGAAGGTGTGCCAAACACTGGCAAGGGGAAGCTGATTATAACCCTCATAAACCCGCCCCCAACAACACAGCTCCAGCAAGGTTCCAATTCCAAAACTGCCATCAGCTGGGGATTGAGCATTCAGAACATATTGAGTTTATGGGGGACACTTGGACAACTTTTGTTTGGTTTTCTCCAAGTAAAACTCAGTTTTATTGTAAGGGAGGGTGAGGATGTGGCAGGTACAGAAAAGAGAAGGAAATTAAGGTTTTTATGTCTTCTGTACTTTTATTAGCATTATTCTAATAGAGTTTGGGAGATGGCTCAGTCAGTAAAAGGCTTGCCTTGCAAGCAGGAGGACCTGAGTTTAATCCCCAGAACCCCTATTAAAAAGCCAAATGTGGAGACATGTGTTTGAAATCCTGTGCTGGGAAGGCAGAGACAAGAGGATCCCTGCGGCTTACTGGTCAGTCATTCTAGCTCAGTGAGCTCCAGGCCAGGGAAAGATCCTGTCTCAAAACAGGTGGCTAGCACTCCTGAGAAGCTGTCCTCTGGCCTACACACACACACACACACACACACACACACACACACACACACACACACACACACACACAAGGAAGCATGCGAAGAATTATTGTCATGTGTAATGGCTGGCCAACTGAAGCATACTTGAGTCTTATACGTTAATTTGTATCTAGACGTTGCTAGCTCCACAAGTTAACTCGTTTTTGTTTCTTGAAGTTTTTAGATGATTATATCAGTCTGAAAATACTGACAAGATTTTCTCCTTTTCCAATTTTTATCTTAGTTTTTTTTTCCTGTTAGTTTGGCCAGAATTACCAGTATAGTATCAGGTGCACAGTCTTCTGTAGTTTTTTGGTAAATATTCGTTTCAAGTTAATACTCTTCCATACTGGGTCTGCTGAAAGTTTTTATGTGGAACATAAGTTTCGTTTCAATTTTTTTTGAGACAGTGTCTATGTGTCCCTAGCCAGCCTAGAATTCACTATGTATTCCATGTTGACATTTAATTGTGGCCATCCTCCTGCCTCTGCCTCCTGAGTGAGGTAAAGATAGGAGGATCTTTACCTTTTGGCTTGCTGGCTAGCTGGTTCAGCAAATCAGTGAGCTCCAGGTTCAGTGAGAACCTTGTCTCTAAAAATAATGTGGAGAACAACCAAGAAAGACACTCACAATCTACCTGTGTTCTCCACACATGTGTGCCCACACACATGAACAAGCATACACACACACACACACACACACACACACACACACACACACACACACCATACATAGCACATAAAAAGTTCCTCTTTTGGGAGTTAAGCCCCAGTCTTCTCTTCTTCCCCTGAAGATGTTGAGTCAACAACAGAACATGGACAAACTTTCTTTGTGAGAAATCCAGAAACCAGTTCATTGGCTCCTGCAAGGCAGATGAACACAAAACCAGCTGTTCAATGCTGGTAGGCAAAGTCATGAGACTTCAGTCCTCCCCAGACATGTGACCAGGAGAAAATGCCAAGCTCGTGGATTAGATTTTTCCCAAAAAGGAGAAGCAACTGGAGGATGCATCTAGCATTATAAGTTTTCAGGGGCTCTGCCTAGGAACAGATTTCTATCTTACATGTCTTAGAGTGGTGATGGGACCCAGCCTGAGGCCACTGAGAACCAAAAAGAGAGAGGACAGCTGAGGGGGAAAAAGATCACACAGCTCCTGAAAGCAGCATGCCAGTTACCAGTTACCTGGAAATTGACAAGTCCAGAGAACATAGTCACAAAAATGGTTTGGACACCTCTGGAAACTACAGGGGCTCTGATTGGTGGAGATCTTTCCAGACATAAAGCAGTCTGTAAAGACTAGGAGAGGTAGGTGGCTGCTTTTTCTAATGAGTAGACACCAACATAAAGTTACAAGGAGCAAACAAACATAAAAGTATATGAATTACCTGGCATTCAAACTGTCATGCTTAATGAACTAAGGAAAACTATATAAGAATAAAATGTAGTTTAGATTATGAATAATAGACATTTTTAGATGTTTACCAGTCATTGGGGAAGACTATTTATTATAAGGTACTTGTCTATTAAATATCCCTTGTTTTTATTCCTTTGGGAATTGTTATCTTATTGATTTGGAGGGAGGAAGTCCTGTGATATTTTATTACAGTATTCCCCACTCTTGCTCTTTTACCTTCGAATTGTATATTTTGATGTAATGCCAGTTATGAATCTCAGCCGAGTGACATTCAGCCTTACTTCAGGTTAATATTTTTGCTGTTTTTTTTAAGCAACCTGCTTCAGTGTTGTAAATATCTTCTAGAAATATACGATTTTCTTTTTTTTATCATTTTGATCTAAACTCTAACTGGACTTGGTTTTATTATATAATTTGTTACATAATTATTTTAGGATATAACTATTAACACATATTCATTGTATAGATTAATAAGATTCACTGTTATTTTCGCACATGCATATATTGTGCATTGGACATATATCCACCTTTCTACTTTTGCCCCTTCCTGCCCCCAGCACCCTTCCCAGTCCCTAGTCATCTCTGTGGTTGTTTATTTTTCCTTTCCAAATATGAGAGAGAACATGTGATATTTGTCTTTATGTGCCTGGCTTGTTGTGATTAACATGATGCTTTCCAGTTCTATTTTCCTATAAATGGCATGATTTCATTCTTTATGGCTGAATGATAAATGATTCATGAATATATACTATATTTTATCTGTTAATGGGTACCTAAGCTATTTCCATATGTTATTGTCAAAATACTAACAATGTAAATGTAATACTGACTTTTCTTTGGCTATATTCCAAGGACTATGGGAAAGCAGGATCACGTGGTAGTTCTGGTTTTAATTTTTTGAGGAAACTTCATACAGTTTTCAGCAGTGGCTATACCAATTCCCATTCCCATCAACAGTGTATAAGCGTTTCTTTTAAAAACATCCTAATAGCATTTAGTTGTTGATGGTGGTGGTGTTTCAATAAATACCATTCTAACTGGGGTAGCACAGGATTTTATTATCATGGTTTTCATTTGCTTGCTGGCTGATAATACTAAACATATTTTCATTTTCATCATATATTCATTTGGCCATTTGTCATTCCTTCTTTTGATAAATTCTGTTCAGATCATGTATCTTAATCGGATTACTTTGTGACATTCAGTTCTTCACAGTATCTATTGTGCAGACTGATGGGATCCACTGATATTTGTACACAGGCACAAACTGTACATTGGACATGACCATCACCCTGGATATTAAATAGCACTGACAGATGAGCAGCAGGCAAATATTTTCTTCTGTCCTGCAGGTTGCCTCTTTCTGCTGATTGTTTCCTTGGCTGGGATTAATTTTTATTTCTCGGTTCTTGCTGATATTTGCTGGGCTTTTGGAGACTTATCCAGAAATTGTTGCTGTCCGGACATCTTGAAGTGTTCCTTCTAGCTCTTTCAGTGATTTGGGATTGGATTGCAGTCTTTAGTCTACTTGGAGTTGACTTTTGTACAAATGAGAGATGGAGGTCTAGTTTCAGCCTTCCACATGTACATACTCATTTTCTCCAACACCATTTTTTTAAGTAAGAAGAAACTTTGCATGAAAAAGTCATGTGTTGGGGGAGATTATCATAGGCATGGTACCCCTCAGTAACAACACACTTGGGTCAGGAGAACCCGGCTGAATACTAGGCTATCCATCGTCCCCTACCACAAAGACTGATCCAGATGGCCCACAGAGGAGGATATCCAGCTGACTGGGGATGGGGAGGGGGGCAATGAGGAATTGGGAATAACAACTCATTGTTGGCCCACTAAACAATGTAACTCATTATGGACAATAAAAAAAAAAGTCATGTGTTGGTACCAACATTTTCCTCCTCCCTGTCCCCATCCCATTGAGGGCCCTCCTCTGTGGGATTACTGGAATGCTCCATGGGATGGAGGGCTATGTGTTGTGTGAGCAGCAGTCAGTCATTGGGGGGGAGGTCAATACCTCTGGATGTCCCCCACCATAGCTCTTACAATTTTTCCAGCCCCTCTTCTGCAAAGTTCCCTGAGCCATGGTGGGTGAGTTTCAAGTCTACTTTAGTGTTGAGCTCTTAGCAGTTTCTAGATTTCTGCTGTGGAATGCTTTACGTATCCTCTGTGTCTGTCTTCATCACTCTGGCTCAGATTGTCAGGCTCCCTGTGGTTAAGCTAGACCCTAGCTGAAGTGTTAGGGGTGATTCACCTCCTGCCAGGCAATCTGCCATCATTTCTGGTCGTATTGGTAGAATTAGATTGTCCTCAGTTCTTGCTGCCTTCTGAAAGATAAAAACAGATTCTTCAATGGAGAGTAAGCATAGGTCAAATGGGATAAACATTGTCTATTTGGCAAGATTATAATGTGGCCCATAGTTGATGGCAGCTTCCCCTTGGAGTCCAGATTCTTCATCTCCATAAGAATTTGGCTTGGATCCCAGTTCCAGTTATGGGTTCCTTGCCACTGAAAAGATCTCTTAGCCAATCAGAGAGACCTTGATTACCCACCTAGTTTGAGTGTCACTATTGCACAGGTAAGTACACATTGTCATCCAGAGCCATCTTTTTCAAGAGGCTGTCTTTTCTCTGATGCATGTTTTGGTAACTTTTTGATTATTATTACTAATTTGCATATGTTGAATGATTTTTGCAGTCCAAGAGGGAAATTTTTTTTCGACCTGAATATTTATTTTTTTAAATATATATTTATTGTCCATACTGTGTTACATTATTCAGTGGGCAAACGATGAGCTGTTATCCCCAATTCCCCAACGCCCCCCTCCCCATCCCCAATCAGCTGGATATCCTCCTCCGTATACCATCTGGATCAGTCCTTGTGGCAGGGGGGCCTGGATAGCCTGGCACTCAGCCCGGACCTCCTGTCTCCAGTGTGTTGTTGCTGTACGGTGCCATACCTCTGGATAGTCTCCCCCACCACGGCTCTTACAATCTTTCCGCCCCCTCTTCCGCATAGTTCCCTGAGTTGTGGTGGATGAGTATTAAGGCTGCTTTAAGATTGTGAGTTTAGGGGTCTTTGTGATGAAGATCTTTGGTTTCTGTCTCACTGGCTTATCCTGTGTAGGTTGAATGTCTGTGGCTGTGTGTCCCTGGGTCCTCCCGTCATTCTCTGCGGGGTTCCATCTGGGTCCTCCACGGTATGACTATGGTGGTTCCTCTCCAGCCAGAATCTCAGGTATCCCAAGAGGGAAATTTAATCAGTGTATCTTTCTAATGTGCTATTGAATGTATCTTGTTAGTCTCTTGTTATGGACTTTTTTTCATGAAAAAGAAGAAAAACTTTATTTCAAACAGGTTCTGTGATATGTGTGCTGCAATAAAGACTAGCATGGCAAGTTATTTTAAACCTTCATTAATGTATAAATTAGACATTTTGGAATGCTTCAACTTCTGCAAAAATGTAGGTTCAATCCAATTGTATACCAATTTTTATATATTGTAGACCCTCTATAAATACTAGCAGTTAACTTTTCATTAGCAAAATTGAGAATAACCTTACAACTACTTATCCAAGTAAGGAGCTGTGAAATTAATTCTCTAATATTGCTTTGAAAATATACCCCTAGGTTTTTAAAACAAACTCCAACTCCTCCAAATTTATTAACTGAGATTCTTCAGTCATCATCGATGGTTGGCTTAATTGTCACTCCTCTTCTTATCTGACCCCAACCAGTTAAACGCCAGTGTTTCTCAACTCTGTGACTAAGGGTAATTTTCTCTCCCACTTCTGTGCACATAGGATTCATCAAAACGATTTTGCCCAAATCAGCCTTCACAGCACTAAACCTCCCTCCTGTTGACAAGGATCCAAAGTTGACCACGAGCACTTCATTCTTAGACAACTTCTGGACCTTGGCTGCTTTCTTGTCTCCTTCTGTGCACACACTTAGAAGCCGTCTCAGTAGGAAATAGGAAATTTCCAATTCCATGAATATCTCAGGTAAAGCTCCAGCGGCACCAAGCACTTGTCCCACCATTCTGTCAGCCCGGCACAGCTTAGGGTCAATTTTTGTTCCCACTCCAATAAGACCTCCTGGAGCAGCATACTGAAGATCATTATGCTCCGCAAAAACTGAGGCAATTTGGAAAAGATTGGTTTACACATGAGTTTCCCTTCACTATCTTTGGAAACAATACCAGGTCTCACTTCTGTCTCCTGACCAACCTTTAATACTCCTTTTAGAATACTACTACCAGCCACACCATCCTTAAGATCATCAACTTTGCAGCTAGGTTTGTTGACATCAAATGACTTGATAACAATGAGTCGGGGTTCTGAAGTAGTCTCGTGGGGACACTGGAATTTTCTTTACTATGTACTCACAGACAACGTCAATATTGTACTTCAGTGGAGCAGAAATTGGAATGATCGGAGCTCCTTCAGCTACTTGTACAAATGCAAGAATCTGTTCATATTGTTCTTTAGCCTGACTTTCTTTGACCAGATCAATTTTATTCTGTAGGATCAAAATATGCTTGAGTTTCATGATTTCTATTGCAGCCAGGTGTTCAGAAGTCTGAGGCTGAGGGCAATATGTTACCAGCTATCAACAGAAGAGCTGTGTCCATCACTGCTGCACTGCTCAGCATTGTAGCCATCAAAATATCATGGCCAGGACAGTCAACAAAGGAAACATGCCTGACTAATTTGAAGTTTCCTTTAGTTCCTGGAATGTCTGTAGGAAACTCATCAGGTGAACCACTTCCACATGACCTATAACATTCTGGCTGAGAACAACTTGGGTCGTCCAGTTTATAAATCTTAGCATTAGCATATCCAGGCTTGATAGTAATGTTCCTTTCTAGTTCATTTTTGAATCTGACCGTGTGAATTCTAGAAATGGCTTTGACAAGAGTAGATTTCCCATGTGCTACATGACCAATTGTACCTATATTAATCGTTGCTTGTCTGCTGATAACTTCATGTGAAAGTGGCGTCAACTTGGTAACATCCAAAGTAGCAAGATCCTGTCTCGAAAGGTGTGGCTGCCCAAGAGTCACACCAAGATCACCCCCAGCCATCTTGCCTGGAGAGGAAAGAAACTTGTGATGGACTTTTGTATGTACATTCCTCGAGGATATCAGTCCAGAGTCTCCTTTTGATGTTTGGTTGGCTATTTTTCTTTTTCTTTTTCTTTTTTCTTTTTTTGAGATAGGATCTCACTATGTATCCCATGTTAGCTTTGAACTCTCAACCCTCCTGCCTCTACCTCATGAATTCTGGGAATATAGAAGGTGCTTCCACACCTGTTGGTCTACAGATTTCACTTTTGTTGGTAACTTACTAGGTTTGGGTTGCAGAGTAATGTTGGCCTTGCAGAAAGAAGAGCTTAAGAAGCATTTTGATCACTTGTTTAGAAGTTTACTTCAACAGTGAAGCCATCCAGCTCATGGCTCTTCCATGTTAGAAGACTTTTATTACTGATTAAACCATAGTCCTTATTATTTATATATATAGGGTTATTTTTGCAACCTCTTGGTTCAATTTTGATAGGTCATAAGTGTCCAAATATTTGCCCATTTCTTCTAGTCTTTCCAATCATTCGCACATGGTTTTCAGAGTAATTTTTGTAGAATCATTAGTAATTTCTTTTTATCTTGAATTGAGTTTTTTTGTATTTATCAAGTATGTTTCTTTTCAAAGAACCAACTCTGTTTCACTGATTCTTCTTTGTAATGTTTTTGCTTACTCTGTTCATATATTGCTGCTCTGGTATTTGTTATTCTAATTTGGGTATAATTTTCTAAGTGCCTTGAGATGCATTATTTGGTTATTTAAAATCCATCCTTTCTTATATAGGTATCCATTACTATGAACTTTTTTTCTATACTGTTGCTATATTTCAAAATTTTTTATTATGTTGTGTTTCTATTTTCATTTGTTTTAAAGAACTTTTTAATTTCCCTTCTAATTTTCTTAGTGATCCACTGTGGAACCAAAATTGTGTTGTTCAAACCCCAACTGTTTATACAATTTATAGGGTTTTTTTTTTGTTTCTCAATTCATTTCCCTGTAATCAGAAAAGATACAAAAATGATTTCAATTTTATTAATTTTTAAGGCTCATTTTGTGGCCTAATATATGATCTTTTGAAAAGAAAATATCATGTGCCAATTAAAAGAATGTCTATTCATTCATCAGCTATTGGATTAAATGTTCTGTAAATGTTTTAGAGTCCATTTGATCTATAGTAAAATTTAAATCCGATGTTTCTTTGTTGATTTGGGGGTGGGGATCTGCTCAACCTATTAGTAAGGGTAGAGCATTGAAGTCCTCCAGTATTATTTTGTTGTTGCTGGTCTCTCTCCTTGGGTCTAACATCATTTGGTTTATAAAGTTGAGTCATCTATTATTAGGTATGTAGACTTAGCATATCTTCTTGAAGAACAGATCCATTGATCATGCTAAATTGTGATCTTCATGTTGTCTGTTTTTGTCTTAAATTCTGTTCTGTCAGATATAAGTATAGCTCCACCTGGTTGTTTTTGTATTCGTTTTCTGTCAGTACAAGTGATGTGAGTTTCTTGCAGGCAGCATATTATTGACTCTTGTTTTTGTAATTCATTCAGCTAGTTATCTTTTAACTGGGCCACTAGGACTATTTGTATTTGAAGTAATTAATGAAAAATATGGGCTTGTTTCTGTGATGTTTTTATCTTCTAGCTTTGGGATGTTCTTTGTTTCTTCCTATTATTCATCATTGTGTGTTGCTAATGATTCCTTTCTGCTTTTTCACTTGAGTATCTAACTTTCTTGCAGGAGTTATACTTTAGCTAGCTGCCATGATGATTTTTTCTGTCTTCCACTTTGGAATGTATGCCTGACTGAAGTATGCCTGGTAGTTTTGAATTCCTTTAGTTTATGCTTATCTAGAAAGGTCTTTATTTCTCCTTCAGTTGTGAAAAGTATCTTTTTGTTGTCTTTTGAGGTAGGGTCTCATTCTAGCATAGGCTGGCTTAGAACTCAACTCTATAGTCCCAGGCTGGCCTTGAACTCACAGCAATCCCCCTACCTCAGCTCCCCAAGTGCTGGAATTAAAGGCATATGCCACAGAGCCTGGCTAAAAAGTATCTTATTTAATGTCTGTCTGGTGCTCTTGAATTTACTTACTATATATTTATCTTTATTTTTACTTCAGTTTTGTAGTGTTGGTATTGCTTAAGGAGGGCACGGAAGACAAAGGGTTAAGAGGGTGTTGAAGTATGAGGTCAGAAACCCCGGTGGCTAACCCCAGTAGGCGTTTCCCTATCTCCACCCTCAACTCTGAGACTCCCAACCCCCCAAAAAGCATGCCACATAGACCCAGGTTCGCACCCCAGCTGTGCCTAGAAGGTGGCAGTTCCTCTGTCCCCACCATCTGATATGTGCCCAAGCTCACATCCACATGCAAAGCAGGTATTCACAGGTTGCTGATTTCTGCCAATCCTCTTTGTCCATTTCTTTCCCTCCCTCCTCCTCAATTTCTATTTAACCCATGATGCTGCTATAATAAAACGGGATTTCTTGTCATGGGATCACTTGTCACGCTTTTTCCCCCGGGGTCTATGCCCATTATTCTCTCTGGAGAGATGAGCTGAAAACACAGAGCTGTAACACTTCCATGGGCTCTCAGGCCCACGGACATGCCTCCATGGGTGCCCGGTTTTGGGTCCCCCGCCACCACTTGGAGCATGCCAGCTCCCTCCCTCCTCGCAGTCCCCTCTGTGCCACTGCCATGGAGCGTGCCTGCACCCCGGTGCTAGCCGGCCAGCAGCACACCTGGCCCTGGACAGCAGCCAGTTTGCACAGGCGCACCGGGGACCAGAAGCGGCCCTGGAAAAACTCCAGCCAGACCTGTTCCTGTTCCTTTTTCTTTTTTTATTAAAACAACATCATCGGATAGCTTCTGGAGTATAGTAATCTTGGTTAGCGGTTGCTTTAAGAATTTGAAAAATATCACCTCTGTGTCTTGAGGTTTCTGCTGAGAAATCTTCTGGTAGTCTGATGGAGCTACCCTTAAGTGTACTCTGGCATTTTTTGTACTTTTGAAAATTTTGCTACAACATATCACACTGAAGGTCTTTTTTGAGATTCTATAGGCCTCCTTGTACTTGGATATCCATGTTTCTGAAAGTTATTACTTCATTGGATGGATGGGTGTGTGTGTGTGTGTGTAATTTTTTTGTTTTGCCTTTAAAGTTAATTCTTCACCTTCAGGTTTGTCAGTTATCAAATACTTGATCTTTCAATGGTATCCAAAAGATCTTATATATTCTCTTTCCTTTTTTGCCCTCTATTAGAATGTATTATTTTGAAAAATCTGTCTTCAAATTCCAATATTCTTTTAGACAATAGTTCCCTTTTTAAGATGGCTTTTGGCTTAGGGAGCCTGGGTGATCATTATAAATCCAGAATACTATTCAGATTTTAAGCGTGTTTAGCCTGCAAGGGCTGAAACATACTAGTTGCTGGGATTGCCAGTTTCTCCCACTGGGATGCAGTCACCTTGATTCAAAGGGAGCAATGCTCTCCCAGCTACAGAGCTGGGCAGCAGGTAATAGGCTGTCTTGTCTCTATTGCTATGCTGCTGTTCCAGATCCTTTGACTTTTCAAGGTTTCCATTTTTCTACTGTTGGCTCCCCATGGTTTCCTATAACCCATTGCCTCTGCACACAGCTGGGTGTACACCTGTTGCTTTGATTCTTGGTGGAGGAGCAGGTGAATGCTGGCTGCCTCTGTTTAGCACCTGGTCCCAGTCCACCCATTTCCCAGGAGTTTCGTGTGTAGTTAAGGGAGGGGTCAGATTTGAAGCCCATCAGTGATGCTCCAATAAATTTTTTCAATGAATACAAAATGAACAAACCAGTAGCAAAAACCCCAAAGAAGTTCTCAACTAAGTCTCCACAGGACGCAGTTTGTGTCTCTGTGGGCAAGAATCATTTGAACTGTGGAGACAAGGTTTTCCACAGAATCAGAAAACCTGAACAGTTCTTTGCATATAGAAATACTGCTCTTTTTATTTTCCTTTGAACCAGTTATAACTTTTTATTAATGAGCTAATGGAATTTAGACATGTGTGATTCTTGCAATTTTGAGTTATAACTGCATCCATTTTTTAAGAATGATCACCTGGTAGTTCTAATTTCCTCTTTACTTTTTCACTATACCTTGTTCATCTTACCATAGAGTTTTATCATGGACTGAAATCTTTAAACTTCACCCATTATAATCCATTGGTGGCTTGAGGTACCTGGTAAGATAGTCATGGGACCACACATTGAGTGGCTTCCTGTGAACCAGTAATGGCCGGTAAGAAAATGTGGTGATTGGGCTGGGAGATGGCTCAGCAGGAGAAATGCTTGTCTTCCAAGCACAAGAATCTGAGTTTGATTCCCAGAACCCAAGTATAATTAAAAAAGAAAAGAAAAGCCATATCTGACAGTTTTATTATATCCCTTTAATTTTTCTCATTAACATAGATATCCAGAACAACCTCATTGCTCCTTCTAGCTTTAGACAATCTTCCAAAAGTTGATAAATTGAAGAGCAGTCATGTGATAATTTTATAACTGTGTTTCTACATAGTTTTTTTTGCTAAAAGAAACACATATTTGTAACCTCAAGAAAAGTGGAATAGATAAAATAGAGAAACTTTAAAAAATGAATTATAACTATACCTATCTCATGACTGAATTATTTCTTTGTTTCACTCAGTACATAAAAGTGAAGAATAGCAGGTTTGAGAAAACAGTTCTAGGCAGATGCTGTATTCATTCAGACCAATTTTTTATTCTTTTAAATGTAATAGAGTCATTTAATTTACACATCAACAATAGCCAACATCTGTGTGACTCACATAGTTCTATGTACACACAGCACATTTTATTTATAAGAAAATAAATTACATTTTAATAATGAAACAGAAGCTTACAAGTGTAGCTTTTTAAAGCCTAGTGAAAAATAAGAAACATGGTATTTCTGAGAGAGATGACCACTATGGGCTGTGGCTCTTGAAGAAAATATTTTGAAAATTAAGAACCCAAGACACATCACTGAGGAATTTTAAATGCCAACTTTATAATTCTGCATAGCTCTGAATCTCATTACTAACTTTTATGGCTAGCATAGGGTTTTTACACTTACTTCCAAAAAGTTAACTATGACCCAAGATCAAGTTTAAGTTACATTCCTTTACAATGAAGAGGATTGGGGCTCCTTGTCACCATCCTTGCTTCTGAATGCAATTCATCATTTGGTGGTCCTAAAGCAGAAATCTTAAATGTTAAGTTCAGATTCCTCTGAAGTGAATTTTGTAGATCTGTGTGTCCCCTCGAACATTTATTTCTAAGAGCTTTCATCACAAATAGTTAGAAAGGATATAAATGTTGGCATGTTGTAGATGTTGCATCTTTAAATAAAACTGTTAATATTCCTTTTTAAATTGCATCGAGGCTCCAAATATAAGTGATTTGACATACTACCCTCCCTTCAAAAATGACATGAACAAGGCAAGTTTTTAATAGGAAATCACACATTTTCCCTTTAGTCATGGGCTCTAAGCTTTTAAAATTTTTCTT
>PVHP010002105.1:0-47859 GCA_004024765.1 Zapus hudsonius
CTCCCTCTCCTCTCCTCTCCTCTTCTCTTCTCTTCTCTCCTTTCTTTCGCTTTCCTTTCCCTTTCTTCTTCTTCTTTTTTTTAAATCAACATAGAGTAAACGCCTTGGAAGTAGTTGATGGAAATCCAAGCGTGCGTCCCAGGGGCCAAGTATGCTGTGTGAAACGCTCTGGAATTCTGTACTACAAAGAGGGCCCTAGCGCTCTCCCTCACTCTCTGGAGCTCAGCAGAATTTTTAGTAAGGATGCTTATTTAAAATTGGAGTGTTTGAATGGTTGCCTAGGTGGCACCGCTCTGCATAGACCCCGGTGCAGAGGAGGGCACAGAGAACTTCTTCAGGTGTGGGGCGGAAAGGAGGGGTGGGCGGGAGAAATGGAATAACTCAGAAAAAGGAGGGGTGTGAACAATTGAAAAGGAACTTGGTCCTCACCTGGGGAAGTGGCGGGTCCCTGGCAACCCCAGGAGGCGGGGGAGGACTCCAGCCCTTGGCCCAGCCCTCACTGGTCCTGCTGAGGTGGACCGAAAAGGAGGCAGGGGAGAGAATTGGGGGGGGGGTCGAGGTTCCCGAGGGTCCTGGCTGGATCTCTGTGGGAGAGAGATACCATCCTGAAGATGCCCACACCAGGATTGGAGCCACTTTAGAAAGATGAGTCTGGGGCTCGTCTCCCACGAATTTACTCTCCGCAGATCCACACTGCGAAGTGCATGTGATGCAGCCTGAAATTGATCTGATTTGTGTGGAAGTGGGGTGTGGGGGGAGGAGCTGTTGAAAAAGAACAGAATTCTTCTGGCAGAACTTTGGAAGGGACATCGGCACAGGTGGTGGCCTCTTTCCTTCCAGAGAAGGCTCTTTCCTCGGCCAGTGCTCTGACCCCGAGGACCACCAGGGAGAGTGCGGGGGGACTTCCAGCAGTCACCGCTCAACTTTCAGCCTCCAGACCCCAGCTTCCCAGCGCTCCGAGCTGCTACTGACGTCGGTCCTTTGCTGGGACTAGGTTTTCTCCTGCAAGGGGGTGGGGGCTTGCGGGGTGGGGAGCAGCATCCTTCGACTTGAGTAAGTAGAGTGGTTGATTAATATGTATGAAAGCTGGCTGTTTAAGGCCGCGTGAATAAACATGAGCCCGCGGCGGCTGCGTCTCCGCCACGACGTTCCTCCAGCCGGATCCCGGGGCCAGCGCGGGTCCCTGCGCGCCCGCACTTGGCACGCGCCCCTGTGCGCCGCTGGTGGCACAGATCAGAGCCTACCCACTCCCGGGGCTTTAGACTGCCTCGACTTTGGTGATGGGCAGATTTTGAGAACTCGACGGCTAGGACCAAGGTCACTCAAGAAGAGTTGCTTGGCAAAACTAAGCGACACTAAAGGTGTCCACGGTTCTGCGCAAGGCGTCTGGACACGTCTCCGGGCATGAGAACCTGGAGCTACGCAGCCCAGGGAGTGGGCTCCAGGAAGGAGTTCGTTTTCTGATGTCAGTGGGCCCTTGGTTGACCATCTAGTACACTTCCCAAACCCTCACTATCGCCCTTATGAGGGTCTCCTTGGAGCCACCGTGTCTTGGAGACCTATGGAAAGGGGCAAGGAAGGCTGAGTGCCCACGCAGGCCTCACAGTTCTATTAGTGCCCTGTCCCTCTCTGGTACTGTCACTGGGTGATAAACCTAGGCTGTATCAAGTGCCCGCTGCCCCAGCTTCGCTCCAAGACTCAGCCAGGCCCAAACATGATCCTGAAGGCCTTCTTCAGGCCTTTGGACTCTTGCTGGTGCTAAAACCCCTATGCCTCACGTGGACCCTGGCTCCTTCTTTGAGTCTAAGCCGTGAATTCCTCTATACAGCATCCGCAGGGGCCCTTGAAGGTGGCTGGTCAGCGATGGGGAGGTTTGGAAAGCAATTTGCAAAAGATCCTGGGTCCAACAAGTAGGGTGAGTGGGGTGAGCTTCCACCCAGGACAATCATGCTCCTGGAAGCTCTTTTGGCTAAGCATTTATCTGAGGTGACCAAAATCCAGCCCATGAGATGAGCGAGCAATATTTGGGGAATGAGATGGAGACCAAGTTCTGACCCAAATCGCAAGGCCCAAGACGTTTTCAAGAAGCATCCCCAGAAAAAATGTGAGCCTGGGATATCCATTTGCTGCTCTCATGAGCCTAGATCCTGGACTGCCTTCCAACTTACATCTCATTTAATGGACCAGAAGGTGTCTGCACTGTAGCCGGGTGACTGACTGAGTCTTCCCTCTGCAGTGGTAGGAGCAGCTGGGAGAAGGTGTGCAGGGCTCCAGGAGGCTCTGTAGACTAAGAACTCCCTGGTGGGGCCTCTAAAGACAGCTAGGAGTGTTGGTGGGAGGGAGCACTTGGGGTTTAGACTAAAAGAGAGGTGGCAGAGAAGAACAGAATGAATGCTCGCCTAGAGAACTATCTCCACAATACCAACTCAGAGACCTCTAAATGAGTGGGGATGGCATGCCTCGTGGATAATCATTATTCCTTAGGGCCAGTTTGCCTTTTTAGGGCTCCAAGTCGAATGGCAGCCCCTAGAAGACATTTACCAACTTGAATTGTCCCAACTAGTATTACCCATTTACTTACTGGGATGGCTTTTCCAAGGTGGGCACCGACTATACAGAAGAGGGGGGATGTGAGACAATTTCTTCCCCACCACGGTCTTTTTTTTTTTTTTTTTGGTTTTGGTTTTTTGAGGTAGGGTTTCGGTCTAGTCCAGGCTGACCTGGAATTCACTGTGTAGTCTCAGGGTGGCCTTGAACTCACGGCAATCCTCCTACCTCTGCCTGGGATTAAAGGCATGTGCCACCCCCCTCCCACCATGGGCTTTAATCTTCTTTCCTCTCAGAATGTGCCTGTTGTAGACAACTTTCTCTTGCTGTTTAGAAAGAACCCAACCAAAAGCAGCTGATGGGAGAAATGGGTTTATTTTGACTTATGAACTCCAGGGGAAGCTCCATGATGGCAGGGAAAACGATGGCATGAGCAGAGGGGTGGACATCACCTCTGCCACAGCACTGCAAACAGCAGCAGGAAGGTGTGCCAAACACTGGCAAGGGGAAGCTGGCTTATAACCCCCAAAAGCCCGCCCCCTATAACAGAGCTCCATAGAGGTTGTAAAATCCAAACTGCCATTAGCTGGGGTTTGAGCATTCAGAACACACTTGTTTGTGGGGGACACCTGGATCAAACCATAACAATGCCCTTCTCCAGTTTTACCAACAATAAGATTTCCCTATAACATCCCTGAAAATCAGAGCCAAAGCTGAGTGATGCCATGTTGTTTTTGACATACTTATCTTCAAGATGGTAGCCAGATTGGTCTGTTTAGTAGACGGGGAAGACATTAATGTCACTTCTGCTTGACTCAAAGATCACAATCAAAAGTCATCTGTCCTTTCAGCCTCTAGTTGAAGTCAAGGGTTTCTGATGCAATGTGACTTTTGAAAAGAGAACAAAACCCAAGCATGAAACCCAAGCTGGTATGACAAGTTCTCTGGTGATGCCACAGCTCTGCCTTGCACCTCATGGTCCTTCTAACCTCCTCTTTTCACTCTCTGTAAATTGGTGTTGGAACAGGAAGCTCACTAACACAACAGTCTGATGCTAGCTCTTAAAGTTTCTCACCAAGAGTAAGATTGATTACCTCTGCCCACATGCCACTGCAAAAAGCCACAATCCTACCATGTGCCCAAAAGGTGGGGATCTACAACTGTTTGGTGAACTGTACTATTGATCATCCTAGCAGAACCTTAAAAGAAAACAATCCCTAATGCAAGATATGTCAAGGCAGCGAAATCTTGTTATCTGAAGACTTAAGTTATAAATGTCCTGAGCTCACATGTAGGAAAAATAAGAAAGGAGTCATTGAAAACAGGTACAAGAGGGACCTGGATCCCTTGCTATAATTACTATGAGTTATAATGTCAAATCCCCAAATCTCAGGAGCTCTACACTTTAAAAAATTTTTTTTGCTTGCACCCCACAGTCCTTTCTGATCAGCGACTTGGGAACTAGGCCATCACCTCAGGCTTTCTGGATCCTTTGCTCTCTGCTAACTAACAGGCTGTGAGAGCCCTTGTTTCTTGGTGTTTCATGGCTGATCCTGGAAATGGCAAGCCCTCTACTAGCTCATACTGGTAAACAAGGAACCCTAATGAAAAGGGATGAAAGATCCAGAAAGCCTGAGGTATTCACTCCCACATCAAGAGCTGCCCCATCAGAAATTGTTCCTTCTTCCCTGAACCTAGACTATAAGAAATGTTCTAGAATTTTCAGTCCTGCTAAGCAGAAGCAGTGTGTTTTAACTCTTGTAGATATTTGAGCCTCTAAAGGTCTGCTGGATTAGAATTTCCTAACACTAGTACTCAGGCATATGTATATTGAAAATATTCCCCAATGATCCTGGTGCATGCTAAGGGTTGACAACAATTGTTTAGACCCGAGAGGGAAGTGTCTAGTTAGACCCAAAGTCAGATTGCTTATACTTTCATACTGCAGGCAACTTTTGTGTGTTTACCTTGGCAAACAAATAAACAGAAGCCAAGCTCCCTTGCTTCTGAACTCAATTCCTTGTGATAAAACATTGACTCGGTGATGACGGGTGTAATGGAAAAGAGCAAAGCTATACGCCAGGAAAGTGAGTTCTGTAAATTTCCACATATGCTAATTGGAGGAGTTCTATTTCCTCTTGGAAGCTCTTTTCCTTATCTATTATGGTTCATCTTCATTGTTAACTTGACTGGATTTAGAATCACCATGGCAACACACCTCTGGGTGTGCCTAGGAGGCTGATGCCAGAAAAGTTTAACTGAGGAGAAGATCCATCCTGAATATGAGTGGCATCATTGCAGGGGGCTGGGCTTCCAGACTAAATAAAAAGGAGAAAGAAAGCTGAGCACTAGCATATCACCATCGCTTTCTGCTTCCTGGTTATGGATGTAATGTGACCAGTCACCTCACACTGCAGCCACCATGACATGCCTTCAACCGTATCTCTTTTTAAACTATCAGACAAAATAAATCTCCTTTAAGTCATGTCTGGCACAGTCCCAACAAAGTTCTTTCTCACCCTCATGAGCCAAACCTCATAGTCCATAGTTCTCATTGCATTCAGGTCTTTCAACTCTGACCAGAATGGTTCGTCAAGCTGTACTTACAGCACTGCAAAGCGTCTCTTAGGCCACGGTTTCAAATTCTTCCACATTCCTCCTGTAAGTCAGTTCCAAAATCCAAAAGCCACAGAATCAGGGTTCTAGTGTCTGCAACAGATCCCACTCTCTTCACCACTATGGTCTTTTTAAACTATCAGCCAAAATAAATCTTTTCTTCCTTAAGGTGTTTCTTGTCATGCATTTGGTCACACCAAAGAGAGAGGTAACTAATGTTTTGGCAATATGGAACATGATCTATGGTTGTCTTTGGCAGAGACTGAAGCTCTCTGCTCTTGGAAACCTTTCCTTTCACTGGCTTCTAGTCCCCCTGACCTTTGTCTTCCTCTTAGCACCAGCCCCTCCTTCCTACCTGCTCTCCCACTTCCTCCTCCCTCCACAAGTATAAATATTGGGTTCCATGACTTTTGCCTTCAGTCCCCACTCCTCTCTTTCTAATATTTACTCTTGGTGACTTTATTTATTAGTTTTCTGTTTGGCTTAATAAAGTACAGCAGTTCCCTCTTGTTACTGAGACAAAACATCTGACCAGAAATAGCTCATGCTGAAGGAGGTTTCCTTCTCTTCAAAGTCAGCTTTGTTCCCCCCTGGATTAACAAATTGGTAGCCCACCTGGTACTATGTAGAATAGCAAATGCAGGAAGTGAGGGTCATTGGATTTGCAACACAGGGTTTTGTTTTTTGGAAATGGCCATGGGCAGTGTGAAGCAGGCATGTGGGATTGCCTGCGATAAAGCCTGATGAAACCATGACGAAGAACTATGGGTTGCAGTGGAGACCTAGAGAAATTCAAGGAATATGGATGGCTGCCCAGGAAAGCTGCCAGTCCCAGATGGAGTTTTCCAGGACTGTGAGTAGCCTAGCTAAAGAGGCAGAATCAGAACTCCAAGATATTTGTCATTGGTTCTCATCAGACTTGGGGTTAGACTTTGATGTTTGCCCTGTTTGTTTTAAATCTTGTAATGATTCAATTTGTTGTTGCTATCCCCAATGCTATCTTTTGCAGTATGAATGTTCTGTGACATTGTTTTTGTTTTTGTTTTGTTTTGTTTTTTGGTATCACAGGTCAGTTAAAGACTTTCAACTATGGGAATGTTTTAATATTATTGGAATGGATAAAAAACTGTGAGGATCTTTAAATTTGAGCTGAATGCATTGTATTTTAACATTGTATATGACTGTTGGTTTATGGGGCCAGGGGCAGACTACGATGGTTTCATCCAGGTGTCCCCCACAAACAAAAGTGTTCTGAATGCTCAATCCCCAGTTTATGACAGTTTGGGAATTAGAACTTTGTTGGAGGTGTGTTGTTGGGGGTGGGCTTATGGGTATTATAGCCAGCTTCCTCTTGCCAGTGTTTGGCACACTCTCCTGATGCTGTTGTCTACCTGATGTTGGTCATGAAGTGATGTCCACCCCTGTGTTCATGCCATTGTTTTCCCTGTCAATGATGGAGCTTCTCCTCGAGTCTGTAAGCCAAAATAAACCCATTCCTCCACAAACGTTTTTGGCTGGGTTCTTTTCTGAGCAGCAACAAGAAGACTAACTACAACACTGTGGTATAGCAGTGTCCCTGGCTTTCTCTCAACATTGTCGACCAGTTTCCTCTGGAAGCTCAAGTAGTGCTTTTCAGTACTATATGAGCTAACTATTTGGGAACTGGCTTCTAAAGTAGGAATTTTGACCATTCTATTCCTGCCACGATTTGGGAAGGTTGTGGGACCTTTAGGAGGAGGAACCTCGCTGGAAAAAGTGGGTCAGTGCGGGGGTGGGGAAGCCTTGAGGTTTTAAAGCTCTTTGCCACTTCCTTTTCTCTCTCTCTCTATTTCAGGTCTGCCAAGGTGACTGCTGTTCCCCACTCCCTGTCATGCCTTCCCTACCAGGATGGACTATACCCTGAGGAACTATAAACTGAATTTTTGCCTTTTTCTTCTGTAAGCAACTTCTGGCCTTGTATTTGTTCCCAGCAATGAGAGTAACTGATATAACTGTTTAAGGTCTAATGCCTGAGATGGTGCTGTTAGCTTTGATGATCAACTTTATTAAATCTAGAATTACCTAGAGTCAAATCTCTGGACATGACTGAGGAAATTTCTAGATTAAGTCAATTGAGATGGAAAGACCATCATAAATATGAGTGGCACCTAAGGTCCTAGATTGAATAAAAAGGAGAAAGAGAGCTGAGCACCAGCATTCCTCCCTCTCTGCTTCCTGCCTGCAGATGCAGTGTGGCCAGCTGCTTCATATTCTTGCTGCCATGTGCTCGCCAACCTGATGCACTAAACCTCAAACTGTGAGCCAGACAGAATCAACCCTTCTTTTCTTAGGTTGTTTTTGTCAGATGTTTTTACTAAGCAACAAGACCAGTAACTAATACAAATGTCTAGCATGCAGAAGCTGTCCATGAAAAATTTTTTTAAATATTTTATTTATTCATTTTCAAGCAGAGATACAGAGAGAGAGAGAGAGAGAGAGAGAGAGAGAGAGAGAGAGAGAGAGAGAGAGAACCAGGGCCACCACATTGTGGGTCTGGCTTATTTGGATACTAGGGAATTGGAACCTGGGGCCTTAGGCACTGGAGGCAAGTGCCTTAACCACTGAGCAATCTCTCCAGCCCTGTCCACAAAATTTTTGTTGGACTGTTGCGTACTTACTTGAATATAAGAGGAGGAGCAGAGATCCTCCTGTGAAGAGGAAATATAGATCTGTAAGTAGGCAGGGCTTGACACATCTTTTGGAAAGATGATAAACTCCAAGAAGATGAGGCAGGAGCACAATGCTCATGCTTGGCAGAGAGCACACCATCAGTGTCGGCTCAGTTACATTGCTGTGACTGGGCTGTGTTCTGTATACACATCCTCACGTCTCCTCATCAGACTCACACAACCCATGGCTCATTGGTAATTTTGTTCATCATCTTCAAACCTCTTCATAAAGCATTGCAGTAAGAAAACAGTGTGTGCAGTGTCCAGTGACCTGTCTGGAATGTGGCTTTGGGTGGCCAGTCTACCATTACCATTCTGCCATGCAGGAGTCTCCTGGACAAATATGCACATTTTGGAAAGTACCAGGCATGGAAAGACAGCCTTAGTGGAGTGACAGAAGTATAGAGCCAGTCAGGGGAAGGTCTGACTGTCACCATGGCCACTGAGTGGCTATGTGACCTTGAGGTACTTACATTACCTTGCTGGGCTTCTGTTTACTCTCCTTGCACCTTGGAGGGATATAGTGAGCATTGTACAGAATAGGAGGGGTGCAAGTTCCTATCAGAATGCCTGCTTCTAAGAGGGTACACAATGACAGGAACTTTCTTTCCATTCATGGGAGGCCAAGAACACATCTCTGTGCTGGTTACCCTTTAATGCAAGCTCTGCTCTGCTCTGACGAACAGGGAAGAATGAAGCAGCCCTCCCTTCCACACAGCTTTCAAAGGCAGTTATCGTGTTTTCCCTCAATCTTCTCTCTCAAAAGGAGAAAATGCTCAGTTCATTCAGCCATTCTTTATGAATCGGGTTTTGCTTTCTAAGTGTGCACTAGTTTGACACAGCTTTTCTGTGCTGTGATGTCTAGGTGCTGTCTAGGGAAGACTTAGACTAGAATGTGAGCTCTCTGCAGACAGGGCTTTATGGGACTTGATCCGTTCCTGTTGGGCTCCACCCCTTTGGCATCTAAAAAAACGTTTGGCACATAGTAGGCCTACAAACTTATTTAAATATGATTTTACATATGTGCTTATATCACTCTACTCTAGTGATTACACTGTTGTTTATCCCAACAATTATTTTCAAATATCCATGGGTTCTACAGAAAATAGAAAGCCACTTCAAAATTGTATTTGAACACAACTTCTTGAAAACAACTGTATTAGTCAGGGTTCTCTAGAGGAAACAGAGTTGATAGAATGGATTGCAGCAAAAGGGAATTTATTGGGGTAGCTTACGACACTCCAATAATAGCAGCCTGCAGGCCCACAGGTGAAGAAACCAGTAGCTGTTCAGTCCACGTGGCTGGAGGCCTCAGCAGTCCCAATTCAGCCCAGAAGGCCTGAAGGCTCCCTGGGGAGCGGCTGCTCTTCAGTCCATGATGTGAGGCCAAGGAAACTGTGTTCCAATGTCCAGGAAGGGTAGGAGAACAGGATGTGAGTGCAAGTCACGAACAAGCACCAGTGGGGTGGGGGCTGGGGGAGAAGAGATGTTCCCTTCCCCTCAAGCTTCCTTATATTTAGTCCCCTTCTGGAAGGCCCACCCACTGGGGGGAAGGGCTCACTCTGGAGAAGGGACCTCCTCCCTTCTCCAAAATCCCAAAAGGATTTTGTCAATCCTTTCTGCAGGCAAACTCAGAGACCCACCCAAGATTACCATGGATTATTACACAGGTAAAGTTGACAATAAACTTAACCATCACAACAACCTCAAGAGTTATCACTCTGGAACTTGAAGTTGGCCCTATATGCTTCCCAGGGACCTTTCCAACCCCAGGCTTCTTTAAAAGTCAAGATATAATTCAGGGGCTGGAAGATGGCTCAGCAGATAAAGTACTTGCTATACAAGCATGAGGACCTGAGCTTGGATCCCCAGAACCCCCTCAAGCCAAATGCTGAAGTGCATGCAACACCTGCAATCCCAGGGTGCCTGCTGTGAGATGGGAGGCAGAGATGGGAGAACCCCTGAAGGTCATGGGCCAGCAAGCTTGAAAAATGTAGTGGTAAGCAATGTAAGACCCTGCTTCAAACAAGGTGGAAGGTGAGGACCAACACATGAGGTCTTCTTGTGACCTCTAGACATGTGCTGTAATACACATGTGCCCACACTCACAAACAGACACACACCAACAACACCATTCATCTCATACAGAAGTCACCACTCTAAGTAAGGTATGTCAATGTTTAGTGGCTTACTAAACATTAATTTTCAATATACTCGTGGGATGGTGTAATCATGACCATGCATTCCAGAACATTCCCATCACCTCGATAAAATAACCCTGCTCCACACACCTGTGAGAATTGAGTGTCAATTTTATTTCCCCAATCTCTAGAAACCATTAATTTACTTTTCATTTCTAAGAATTGGCCAATTTTGTACATTTCATATAAGGGGAATCATACAAAAAGGTGGCCTTTTATGTCTGGTTAATTTCACTTAGCATAATGGCTTTCAAAGTTCACCCATTTTGTAGTGTGTATTCCCTTTTATGGATCAATAATACTGCAATTTATGGCTATGGCACACTTGGCTTCCTCTTTCATCAATTGATGGCCATTTGGGTTGTTTCCACATTTTATTTATTATAAATAATGCTGTTACATTTGTATACAAGTTTTCAACAATGTGTTTTCAATTACCCTGAGTATATACCTAGGAGTGAAATTGTTGGAACATATGGTAACTCCAGGATCATCGTTTGAAGGACTGCCAAACTGGTTTCCATGGTGGCTGTACTATTTTACATTTCCACCAATGATCTTCGAAGGTTTCAATTTCTCCACCTCCTTGTCAACACTTGTTACTTTCCGTTTCTTTGATTCTAGCCATCCTCAAGAGTGTGTAGTTCATCACTGTTGCATTTGGTTTGCATTGAATTGCCTCCAAACTGCTTTCCCCAAACATTCCTATCAGCCTGTCTGTTTTAATATTAGCCTTACATTTGTTAATAGTTCTTGAAATTATGAAAGTGGTTTTTTTTGCGAGTGTTGGGGATTAAGTCTAGTCCTCATACATGATATCATTGATCTATATCTCCAGCATCAAGTTTTATTTATTTATTTATTTATTTATTTATTTATTTATTTATTTATTTATGAGACAGAGAGGGGAGTATGTGTGCCAGGCCCCTTGCCACTACAAACATGTGCCACTTTGTGCATCTGGCTTGACATGGGTCCTGGGGAATCAAAGCCAGGCCAGTGAGCTTTACAAGCAAGCATCTTTAACCACTGAACCTCTGAGCTCTCTCCCTAGCCCCTTTAGCATCCATCTTTTTCAGTGTTTGAAATTATTTCTATTTTCACTCTGCATCAATCTTGGGGTAACAAATTTAGATGGGCTTTCTGACTAAACTTATACTTGTGACATTTAAATTGAAACTGATTACTTCAGCGCTTATAAGGTCCCCTTAGTCCTTCTTCTCCATCATTGAGAGCTTCCACACTCAGCCTCTCCTCACTCTTCGGGGTTCTGTGGAAGCAGTGGGCCCTGCAAAGAGGGTTTGCCAACAGGCCAATGGAGGAGCTCATTATGAACTGGAGGGCAGGGCTGTGGAGATGACTGGGTAGGTGAGAGTGCTTCTCAGTAAGCATGCAGCTTGAGGCTGCGGCTGGGCATGGCCAGTCCTGGGGCAGTGGGGCAGAGATGGGAGACTTGCTCATTTGTCAGCAAGTATGACTGAAAATGTCATCTCTGGGTTCAGGGAGAGAAACTCAGCCAGATGGAATCCATGCAGATGAGTGTTAGGGGAGAACACATGGCATGATCTCTCCTCTGGTCTCCATACATGATCACATGTGCATACACTATACATCCACACACCACACACATGTGCATACACTATACATATACACACCACACACATGTGCATACAATATACATATACACACCACACACATGTGCATACAATATACATATACACACCACACACATGTGCATACAATATACATATACACACCACACACATGTGCACACACTATACATATACACACCAAAGACCTGTGCATACACTATACATATATTCACCATACACATGTGCATGCATTATACATATACACACCACATGCACATGTATATACACTATACAGATACACATCACATGCACATGTGCAAACACTATACATGTACACACCATACACACAGACACACACACACATAAAAAAAGGAAGATGGTAGATTCCCTAAGGTCTTTACCTCTGCCTAACTTCTCACAGACATAAACCCAAAGTCCCCTAGGATAAATGCAAGTAATGGACCACAAATTCACAGCAGGAAAAGATCATCACAAACACTCCACACACTTGGTGTGATCTAGTGTGCCTCTCAGGAACCACTGGACAATGTTGGCAGACATTGCTGGTTATATGGTAGCCTCTGGTGTGTGCTAAACATCTTACAGTGCTTGAGAGGACACCCTCACACAGGAAGAAAGGACAAAAAGAGGAAAAAAAAGATATGTCTGGTGCCAAATGTTAACAGTGCCAACTGGGAAAAGCCTAGCATCCTAGGGTACCAAGAAGGAATTTCCTGACCTTGATTTTCGCATATATCATGGGCTTTGGGTCATAACCTATTTGGACCAGCCTCATGACTAGAGAAAAGTTCAGATTTCTGGGCTCCTGCACCCATGATGGCAGTGAGCTCCAGCCATATGTGAAATAGACACAAACATTCATGGAAATGTTTGTGTACACACAACACGCACACACAGAGTCTTATTTTATGGAATTGGCTCACATGCTGGGTGGCAAGTCTGAAACCAGTAGCACATGCTGGCTGGAGCCTGGCACAGCAATGAATATCACAGTTTCTCCCCTGAGAACCTCCAGTGTTTGCATCTAAGGCCTTTGGAGGCGGCCCCTGCACATTATCAAGGGCCAGAGTCACCTCTGCTACTTAAAGCCAAAGGATTACAGGAGTTCACCACATCTATAAAATATCTTTCTAATACCATTCTGCTTGTGTTTGGCTAACAACTGGGTACTGCAGCACAGCCAAGTTGAGACATTAAATCAACCATCATATCAGCCAAATTATCAATTGTTCTCAAATACTGAAATATTTCCTAAACTAAGCTTCGGGTTTCCAATGACAGGAGTTTGTGCATATTAACTCCAGATGTTGGTTGCTCTGAATACTCAGCTATGAGCTTCCCAGGTAAACAATCATCCCCTGCAGACTGCAAGCACCTGGATACCTTATGTACCTTAGTTACCTGTCCCAAGATTTTGACTCAACCTTATTCCCCCACTAATATCAAGATCAGTTTCTCCTTTATTCATTTTTGAATGGGTTGAAATACGCTCTGGTGTCTCCCAAGCCAGGCTACAGAAACAACCAGGTTAAACCAGTATGACCAAAGACCCATTACAAATTCTTCCGAGTGACTGTCTCATTGGTTTGCTAGACCTCTCATTACTCCAGTTGTCAACCCTCCTTAATATGTTGTACAAACCTTGCTTTTGGCCACACCTCTTCAGTCTTCACGAGTCTTCAGTCTCTCAGCCTCTCTCAAAGTAGTTACAAATGACTGTACCTGTTCAACATGATTTAAATGGCGCCATAGGAGTTGTTTGGTGCAAAGTATCCAAACTTGACTTCCTCAACTCTCCTCTCTTTTTTTTCAATTGATATCTTTATTAACCAAAATTAGATACACTGTATGAACAAATATTGTATTGGCATTCCCATTTCCCTCCTCCCTATCCCCAATCTACTGGGTATCCTCCTCAGTGGGCACACTGGATCAATCCATAGGGTAGAGGATTATGGATAGCACAGGAGGTGACCCATTCCCTCCCTCAATTTGTGTGTTGTTGTTGAGGGGGGTGATGGCTCTGGATATTCTCCCCCACCATGGCTCTTACAGTCTTTCTACCCCTCTTCCGCTCAGTTCCCTGAATCATGCTCCACTCTTTTTAAAAATTTTTTTTATTTGAGACAGAGAGAAAGGAGAGAGAGAGAGAGAGAGAGAGAGAGAGAGAGAGAGAGAGAGAGAGAGAGAATATATGTACACCAGGGCCTACCGCCACTGCAAACAAACTCCAGACTCATGCCCCTCTTGTGCATCTGGCTTTACGTGGGCACTGGGTCTCTTCTTTAGTATTAAAAGGTAGAATAGAAGTGGATGCCCAGAGTCATTTGAAATCCAGCCACATCCTATCAGAGACTGTCTTTAAATCAGGCAGGCAGCCTGCTTTGGCAAAGCCTGCCTGGCATTGTAGGCAGACACTTAAAGTCACCGCGGCTTTTGCTCTTAGACAAACAAAGCAGCAAAAAGTCTGTCTCACAGTCACAGCGTAAGTCACTTCAGATGCCATTGGGATGGCCCCAGGAACTACCTATTTAGCATTTATAAGGTTCCCTCACAAGGTAAGGGCACCTGGGGTGAAGAGCCAGCCACGTACTCCCTGCTTGAGCCTCTGTCACCACCATTCCCTGAGAAAGTCATTTCCTGCTCATCCAGAATGCTCATTTAAAACGTGGTCTTGGGGTTCCTGAGTCTGAGGTAGCTTGTCTTTGCTGCAGATGATGAAATACTGTGGCCCATTCTTCTCAGTGCCTACCTCAGTTCCTGAAGTTAAATTTGTTTGGAGTGGCAATGGTGACATTCATGTAGAGACTTCTAGGGAATTCACTTGTTCATTTCAGTATTACAGACTGTACCCCTTGCCCACCCACTGTTTTTCCCCAGAGTAGATGACCAGCTTTATGATTGTTGTTCTCCCTCCCCCCCTTTCCCTGAAACCCAGTCAAGCAGGAAGTTTTTCATGGATCTTAGATGTCGTGTTTCCTGTTGAGTATGTAGGAACAGTAGAGAGAGAATGAAAGATCCTAAAAGCTAAGTATTTCCAAACACATCTAGCAAGTTATTCATTGGGAACCTTGTGATTTAAAAGCACATTCCTTCCTTTCAGATATAATTTTTGTGAAATGATCATATTTCAGCAGAAGATCAGGAAACTCATATATCACTATCACAGCCCAGCCCTCTCCCATTTCTACTTCTGACACACAATAAAGGGCAACATATTAATAAAGGAGAAATTCAAAATTTCCTTTCAACCAAGGACGACTGGGAAAAGATTACTTTTTGACCTTTGTCTTTTTTTTTTCCTGAAGGAAAACTAAAACCAAACTGTCAACTTGAGTTAGTGTGAACTGGCCAAGCTGAGATTTCTTTTGCATAATGTTTTGTTACATGTTGCTTAGGAATGATTGCTCAGCAGCTAGAGCATATGCAGGTGTAAGTATCTTAATAGAAAAACTGAAAAGTTATTTGAATATAGAGTAACTAAAATCTGAACCACATCAAAAGGTTGGCAATCAACTCAGCCAAAAGTCAAATACATGTGTCTGGGTGTTGTTATGTATTTCTGAGCCTTTAGCATCCACCACTTACATCCTACCAAGGGCTTCCCAAAATCAAGGCCCGAGATCATTCTGAGGTCAGAGGCATTGTTTAGTTGATTGGAAGACCCACGGAACAGTGCTTAGTGTTCAACTATATTAATCTTAATCAAAGGACATATGATCCCAGGCTTGGCAGGGCCTTTAATACTCACCTAATTCTATCAAAAACAAAAGCATCGAAAACAAAAGCTCATGAAGGTGGAGGAGGAAGGAGCTCTTTGCCAACCTGAGCCAGTCTGGCTGGATTGTTTGAACTTCTTGATTAATATATATATATATATATATATATATATATATATATATATATATATATATATATCTTGTTCACAAATAAAATGCAATTCATACTTGGGTTCTTGGTTGATGGCTGCAGTTTAAGGCATATGATTGAGAGATATGAACATTTACTAAATGCAGTTTGGCTGCTTGAGTGAGGAGGGGTTAGGCCAGGGAGGAGGTCAAGAAATGTCATTGTTGGTACATTCTTCCAGGCTCCCTGGAGATGTTGGGGTTCAGCTGTGAGCCCTTCTGTGAAGGACACTCACATCACTACCCCCCAGTCCAACTAGAAATAGTTCAAGGAGGCAGGCAGTGACTCCTGAAGTATGTAGCTTGCCCCTGGATGAGGGTAGGCTCTGACTCTGCCAGTGAAGTGCACTTTACTGTGCCCACAATTAGATGCCAAACATACATGGTTATAACTCCCTTAGCAGCCTCTTCTTGAGACCCTCACTTTAAAAAATATCATGGGGAGGGGGAGGCTAGGGAGATGACTCAGTGGATAAAGCACTTGGCACTCAAGCCTGAGTACCAGAGCTCAATCCTCCCCAGAACCCACTTCAAATGCATAAACTGTGAAGGGCTTCTGTAATCTCAGCAGGCTAACTCTGACAGCCAGACTGGAGGGGGAGAGAGGAAAGTTTCTCAGAAACTCCCAGAAAGTTCAGCAAAGAATAGAGTGAGATCCAGAAAGAGAAACCCTGCCTCAAATGAGGTGAAAGGCAAGAACCAACTCCAGAAGTTGTCCTCTGGTCTCACGTGGCTGTGCACACTCAGACATGAACACACATACAAAATAAAAGGAACCAACAAATAAATAATATCATGGGACTCCTTGTGCATGTTCACACACATACACAGGCACACAGTTTACTTAAAAGCAGCATTTTTGGCTCGGACATACAAGGAATTGTTTTACATTTGTGTTTCAGCATTTAAAAGGATCTATGGCTCGGCAATTAAGGTACTTGCCTGAAAAGCCTAAGGACCTGGGTTTAACTCCCCAGTACCCACATTGATGCGCAAGGTGGTACATGCATCTGGAATTCCTTTGCAGTGGCTAGAGGCCCTGATGTGCCCATTCTCATTCTCTCTCTCTCTCAAATAAAGAAAATATTTTAAATGTTTTTGAAAGGCAAGAATAGAGGGTATTTGGGGAATATGTTCAACATAGATTGTATGCTTGTATGATTGTAATATCAACATTTAAAGTGAAATCTTTGACAATTAGGTTACTTTGAAATGTTTTCATTCATAGGATACTTGAGCGTCTACATTGTTAAAACAAACCTGTTTCAAATATTTGGTCAATAAACATTCTGTGATATATATTTAAAAAATATCATGGGACTCCTAAATTCATGGACAAATGCCCCATTTAAAACACCAACAAGAGGGAACTATGGGGAAGAGGGGGCAGAAAGATTGTAAGAGCCGTGGTGGGGGAGACTATCCAGAGGCATGGCACCTTTCAGTAACAACACACTTGGGCCAGGAGGACCGGGCTGAGTACTAGGCTATCCAGGGTCCCCTGCCACAAGGACTGATCCAGACGGTCCATGGAAGAGGATATCCAGCTGATTGGGGATGGGGAAAGGGGCATTGGGGAATTGGGGATAACAACCCATTGTTTGCCCACTGAATAATGTAACTCATTATGGACAATAAATATATATTTAAGACTTAAAAAAAGAAAAATAAAACACCAACAAGAGGGCTGGAGAGATGACTCAGTAGTTAAAGGCACTTGATTGCAAAGCCTGATGACCAGGGTTTGATTCCCCAGTCCCACATCAAGCCAGATGCATAAAGTGACACCTACACCCAGAGTTTGTGTGCAGCAGCCAGAGCCCTGGTGTGCCCATGCTCACTCGCTTGCGCTCTCTCTCTCTCTCTCTCTCTCTCTCTCTCTCTCTCTCTCTCTCTCATCTCTTCTTGCAAATAAATAAATAAATAAATAAATAAATAAATAAATAAATAAATAAATAAATATTTTTTAAAAAATAAATAAAACATCAAGAAGGGCTGGGGTGATGGCTCAATGACTAAAGCTGCTTCTTGCAAATGTCTGCCAGCCTGGGTTCCATTCCCCAGTACCCACATAGCGCCAGAAGCACAGTGTGGTGGATGTGTCTAGAGTTGGTTTGTAGCATCCAGAGGCCATGTTATGCCCAAACTCTGTGTGTCTGTCTCGCAAACAAATTAAATAAATAAATAAATAAATATTTTTAAAGAACTAAAGAAAAGTGAAAACACCAAGAAGTTTCATAGAAGGGCAAGTCTCTTAGATGCATATGCAAAGTAAGAGGAAATCTTTTCTTTCTTTCTGTGTTGTGTGCACGTGTGTGTGCAGTGTATACATGCGTGTTTCCACATACCTCTATGTCCTATGTCACTCCTCTGCTTTACTTGCTGGAGGGAATCTTACATTGAGGCAGACTCCCTCACTGAGCCTGGAGCTCCCTGCTTTGCTGTTGTTGTTAGACTGGCTGACCCAGGAGTCCTTCTGTGTTCCGTCCCGACAGTGAGGTTGCAGACATGCACTGGTTTTATGTGGTTGCTGGGACAGACCTCAGATCCTCATGCTTGCATAGCCAGGATTCTTAGAAACTGAGCCATCTCCCCAGCATGGGAATTTTGTTTTCTTGATTTAAAAGTAAATTGTTTATCAGTATTTATTTTTTCAGGGTTTTAAAAATATTTTTAAATTCATTTGTTCATTAATTTTATTTTTGGCTTTTAAAATTTTTAAAATATTTTATTTATTTGAGAAAGAGAGAGAAAAAGAAGCAGACAGAAAGAGAGTATGTGCATGCCAGGGCATCATGTAAACAAACTCCAGACACATAAACCATTTTTTGCATCTGGCTTTAAATGGTTACCTGGGGATTGAACCCAGGTCATCTGCCTTTCAGGCTTGATAAGCAAACAAGCACCTTTAACCAATAAGCCATTTCTCCAATGAGACTTTCAGGGTTTAAAAGTGGGTTTCCCTTGATTTTCCAATGATAGCTCATTTGCCCGACTTGTTTGGTTCCTTAAATTTATAGCAAAAATCACAAATTGTCCACTAAGTCCTGTGAAGGAAGGCATGTCAGTATATACCCACAAGGGTCAACCCTGTTTTATTCTGACCAGGATCTCATTTTGGTTCATGATGTTCTCCCTGTTGAAGGAAAAAGTGACAGTTGGCATCTAGCCTGGTGAGATTCAAGTGGTCTCATGCAACATATGCTCGCTTTACGACAAGTGCCTCTTCTTGCAACTCCTTCTTCTAGAAGGAGACACTTCTCTGATGAATGAAATTTGGATGCTTCTCTTCCCTCTAATTTGCATGAGAGATTTAGGCAAGGGACATATGAGGAGGAGGAGGAAGATGAGGAGGAGGAACAGAGGAGGAAGAGGAAGAAGAGGAGGGGGAGAAGGGAGAGGAAGGGGAGGAAGAAGAGGAGGAGGAAGGCTGCAGGGGCTCTTGGACCACTCGTCCAGAGACATTCAGCCATCATGAGCTCCAGGAAGACCACACAGCTTCCACTCTATTTGCCCCAGAAATGATTTTGTAATTGAACTATTCCAGGCACTAAGGCTGTGCTCCCCCCTCCCCCCCAAGAGGGAAAACCATTTAAACACTTTAGAATGTTACCTGGGAAATTTGGCTTTAAAAAAATATTCATTTGCAATATTGGGGTGATTTATCAAAAAGCCATTTTCCATAAGTTTAAAATATTCAACAAATGACCTGGATTCCTTCCTCCTTCCTGATGATATGTTAGGGATGGAGCCTAAAATGCACACACTCTGATTGCTTAGTCACTGAATTGCAATTCTTTCTGAGGAAAGAAGTCAGGTTGACTCATATAAAGAGGTTTGATTTTGACCTGGCTGATCTCCACATTGTCAGTCCTGCACCTTCACATACCTACCCGCTGAGCATCTGCATGTCTTGTCCTCACCCCAAATTCCTGCCAAACCATTGCCCCTTCTTCTCTATTGCCCCCAGCTGGCTGCCTCTCTTATGAGTGGCAGCAGCTTTCAGCCCTGCTCTTGTCACCAAGGCTGTCCCTGCGTCCCCTCCCCTCGCGCTATCTCTCCCTCCCCACCTTTCCTTCTACTCCCATCGCCCCCAGACCCCTGCTGCTTCAAGCTTGGATAATTATAATAGCGCCCTAACTAATCGCTCACTTGTTTCTCCCCCTCTGATTCACTGCTGCCACAGTAATCTCCCTAAAACACCACTTAATCACGCCAAACCCTTAATTAAAAATCTTCATTATCTCTTCATTACCACTAGGATAAAGTCCAAATGCCTTCGTTTCCTTCCACTATCTGGCTTCAATCCACATACAGCTTACTGGCCACTATTTTCCACAGGTTCTTCGACTTCACTAAGACCAGTGTACCCACACCATTCATCCCCCTGGACCAGTTCCTCCAGCTCCGCTGAGATCCTGTCAAGTCCTCCTGCCTTCTGAGTGACTTCGTCCCTGGGTAACTGTGTCCTCGGAGATCTTTTATCACAGTCTGCCATGAGTCATTACTTCAGTTTTCTGCCTGGAATGGATGCTCTCGGGGTAAAATGAGGACTTGTTCTAGAAACATCTTCATGTTTTCCTGTCATTAGACACACGTTTTCCCACCTTGCCTGCCCCCAATACATAACAATTGGGATGTGATTTGGGTAAAAGGGTATTTAGGGTTTGATGGCCAAAGCAAATGACTACTGCAAATGTCTGTTTTTTATTTGGGAAGGTATGGGGGGGTACTGGACTGGCAGATTGTGTGGAAAGTATGGGGTGTGCAGGAACTATCAGTTAAATTTAGCCTCGTCCAAATGGATGTAATTTGAGAAGGAGAGATGCTGGGAGAAATCTTTTGAAGGGAAAGATTGTAGTAAGTTCCATCCACAGGGACTGCAGAAGACAGAGAGGAATGGCCGTGGCAATATATACCCTTAATCGAAGATGCCCTTATTCACAGAAGGGGAAGGAGGGACCAGAGTGCTGTGCCCGAGCTGTCACTTTGCCAGCTTTGTCCTGTGCTGACCACACAGGTGTCAGGAAGCATCCTTCTTCAATTGTTTAGTTCTGACTAGAAAATAGGCCCTGGAAGAGGACGAGATGGAAAGAAGGGCTTCAGTGGAGGGGTGAGAGAGAGGACAGGTACAGTGGTGAGAGTGGACTCAATAAGAGTACATTGTGTCTATGAATGGAGGCTGTCAATAAAGTTAAAGAATATTTAAACTGTGCCAAGTGTGGTAGCCCACCCCAAGCATTCAGAAAGCAGAGGAGAAAAATGAGTCTGAGACCCACCTTGTGGGTCTGGCTTATGTGGGTCCTGAGGAATTGAACCCAAGGCCTTAGGCACTGGAGGCAAGTGCCTTAACCGCTGAGCCATCTCTCCAACCCTCATTTGCATATTTTAAAATCCTGATCTATATGCCTGGTGTTCTGTAGTTCACTTGAACCTAAAGGTTTGCCTTTGCTTTTTCACTCCATATCAGAACATCTGGGTTGACCCCTTGCTCTGTGCCTGCGGAGCTTTTCTCTCCTTGTGATAAGAACAGAGCCAGTTCTGTTCAGTTCTATTCTAGGTGAGGAGCTCTGCCAGATTTTACACTTGTGAGTTTAACAGAGATGCTGTAGCTTAAACTCTGCCCTTATAAGTCACTTACACCGGACTTAGACAAAACCACAGAGCAGCAGCAAGACTTCTTTCGATCACGGGTTTTGTCACTACTGCTGGAACCCTCCTATTGGCCTCATCAGACCATCTTTCTAGCTCGTTCTAGGATGTCACAGATGAGGTAGGATCAAAGCTGACAGTTAACTTTAGTGGCTCTCCATCCCTGGAAAGGCAACAAAGGAAAAAATTATGTCATGTGACTCCATTTAGGTGTGCCCCGCATGGGGTTCCTAGTCAACACCTTCCGATTTTCCATTTATAGTATATTTATGTTCTATTTATACATGCCTATAAATCTTGAGAAAGATGGATAAGCTTTTGAGATTATAGAAAGAAGTATTTTGTTTGGTTTGCCTAAATTTCACATTCCCAACATATGAAAGCTCAAGGGGAATTCTCTTGTCATTTAAAATTTGTAGCCAAGGATCCTTAAAACTGAGTCCTAAGTATCGTTTTAGGAAAGAGCTTGACACATAGTCTAATAACAAGGCAGAATATGTCTCCTCGCAACTCCGGTGTTTAAGGATGTTAGGAAAAGTTGTTTAGGAGATTTTGTGTGTGTGTGTGTGTGTGTGTGTGTGTGTGTGTGTGTGTGTGTGTGTGTGTGCTTACTCTTTCCTGCCCATGAGATTCTGATTTGGTTTCCAGTACCAGAAATGAGTTCCCTCCTACTGAGTAGGCCTTGAGTTCAGAGAATGGGCAACCTGTAGATGCCATGTTGGAGAGGTGTGTACATCTTGTCTGGCTGGTTGATTTTGTAGTCTGCAGGGTCCCCTGCTTGTCTGTGCTGTTGGTGACCATTGTCCTCCAGCTTTTCCAGCACTACAAGGACTAGCTGGGAGGGAGCTAGTTTCCATTTTGCTACCAGCAAGTTATTCTGATGTTCTGTGACCACAGCTTGTGCTGTCTTCAACAATAGGGTCTTACCTTTTAGCTTTGGCAGGCAATCAAGTGTTTTTGCAATGGCCTGCACTGTAGTTATCCGATTTCTCCAGCATCATTTGCTGAAGATGCTGTCCTTTCTCCAATTTGTATTTTTGGCCCCTTTGTCAAAGATGAGGTAGCTGTAGTTGCTTAGAGTTAAGAGAAGTCTTATTTTATTTTATTCTATTGATATTTGTCTATTTTTGTGCCAATACCATGCTGTTTTAGTTACTATGGCTTTGTTATATATCTTGAAATCAGATATGGTGATCCTCCAGACCTATTTCTTTTACTGAGGATATTTTTGGCTAAAAATATGGAACACTTCAAGAATCTGTGTATCATCCTTGCTCCAGGTCATGCTAATCTTCTCTGCATTGTTCCTACTTTAGTATATGTGCTGCCCAAGGAAGCACTCTTTTCCTTAAAAAAAATAATAATTCCACCATGGAACAGGAATTTTGCCACATGTACTTTTTCATTCACTTTATAGTCATCGTGGTCTTGGTCACATGATGAGTGTCCTTACAAGACCTGCCCCCCCCCAAAGGATTAGTGTGTATCATCCAGTTTGTTCTGTCTTCCCAAAGGGGCTCCTGCAAGGGGCTTTCAGTTTGTTTGTTTTTGCTGATGTATAATTTATATAAATGAGAGCTGAGACCACGTGATACCTGACACCCACACATTTCATGTTTAAGAGCCTGAAATGATTCCGAGCGGATGAGCTCCTACACAGGAGTAAGCTGGTCTACGCATGTGTGCACGACAGATTCAGAAAGCAGCTTAGTGTGTGACTGAAGGTCGTGGAGTTGGCAGCTGTCCTGAAAGAGGTAGGAAGAAGGAACATTTTGGTTCAGATGAGAGAAAACCTAAAACAATGGTATGTGAAAGTATGTGAGTTGAGTGGAATGACTCCCTACTGGGAAGTCAGGAGTTTTGACTGATGGAGACTTAGGGAAGGACTTCACGTTCCCATCAGTCTGCACACAGATTTAATCTAATGGACCGATGTCTTCATGGCAACCAGTATACAGGTGGGCAGAAACTAGTGAACCAGTATGTGACAAACTGTGCTTTACTATAATATATTAATATAAAATAAAATAATATAATATAATATATAAAATATCAAATACAGCTAATAAAAGTTAACCAGCATATCTCCTTGATCTTGGCTGAAACATTTTCTCTTCCTGTTGCCTGTTGGAAGCCTTAACTTCTGACAGGGTTGAGTAACAAGAAGGAAATGCCTAGGTGATCTTCACACACCTGTAATGTTGTCCTCACCACAAGGGTGGGGGGGGTGAAGAGTCAGAATGAATGAAACAGTTTTGCGACCTCATCGTAGACTGACTCTGTCAGTACCGAAGAAAGGGACTGACATGAAGGTCTCAGAGAAAAGGTGAGGGCATCTTTCATGATTCATATGTGACAGGCAGCATCTCTCTGTAAAATCTCAACTTTCCCGTACTCTCTCTCCCAGGTCATGGCTGGATCCTTTCTTGACCAGATGCAAACCAAGCATCATTGATCTCCCAGAGGATGAAGACACACTCTCACTGGACTTGCAGAAATAAGAGTAGAACAGTTGGTTATTCTTAAGAGGGGGGATGGAGACCCTGCTCTCTGTGTGATCTTGGGGGTCTCCATGGTAACAGCCAGCTGTGTGGTGAGCCAGGCAGCTCACTCCAGGACCTCCAGGCACACACGCGCCACCTAGTGAGAAAAATCCCCTTCAAAACTTCCCAGACCAAACAACCTAACTTCATTTCATTTCTTAGAAACTTAGACATTTTAGCGAAGCATCCTAATTTTGAAATCAAGCGCTAAAGCTAGTCAAATAAACTGAGAACTGAGAAACTCAGAGAGCTGGCCAACACTTTGTATTATTTACAATTTGTTTCCGATTTCTTTTCAATTGTGTGTATTTTCAAAAGTGCTGATAGGTTATTTTGCAAATATGAAGAAAATCTTGAAACCTTTGGAAGAAAATAAAAGAGGCATGGAGGAGGAGCTGGGAACAGAGTGGAGAGACAAAAACAAGACCTTCCATTATATGTCATGTATTGTTTAGATCTGAACTATGTAATGCCTTACTAATAATATAACTTTCATTTAAAAAAAAAAGAGATGTCAGCACATATTCACGTTGAAAGCAGCAACTGAATTTAATTTTAGCAAAAATAGTAGTATGGTTACATTAAATTTATTTGCAAATCTGCAAAGAAAAACAATGCTTTCTTTAAGTGAAATTAAAGAATTATCTCCAAGTACAAATACTTGTTTCTTAAATGGAGACAGAATCAGTTCTCATTCTCTCTCTTTTCTCTCTCTCTCTCTCTCTCTCTCTCTCTCTCTCTCTGAGTCTCTTTCTACACACACACACACACACACACACACACACACACACACACCTCCTCTGGGTTTTTTTTTTTTTTTGCATCTTACAAATGTAGACATCTTAGCTACTGATATTTCTTTTCAAACCACTTAAATCATTGGCATTCAACTTCCCTGGACAAGCTCTGCCAAGGAAGTTACTTCATTTGATCTTTGTCATAGTAGCTAAAACAGCAATGATCATTATTACAATTACGAAGCAAAGCTGCAAGAACTGGTCTTTGAGGTGGCCGTGATTGCTGGAAGAAGAGAGCCACTCATCACCTACAGCGTGGAAAGAAACCGGTCCCAAAATGACTATTGTTATGACAAAGACATGAACCCAGAGACCATCCGGCTAGAGGATGGTGACTTTTGTAGCACTAAGCTGTGGGTCCAAGAGTGGCAGAACACTGGAATGTCTTCCAGCACATCTTAGAAGTATGACCATTCGCTCTGAGGTTATTGTTATAGAAAGCCAACCAGTCTGGCTAAAACATATGAAAATTACCACATAGTCTTAAACATTTTTTTTACTTACATTTGTGGTTGAATTTTTTTTTTTGTCCACAGACTACTTTATGCTTAGCTGAAAAGGATCCCGGAGACGCCATATTGGTTCTGAAATGCAAACAACAGACTATGCAAGCAAATCCAT
Organism: Zapus hudsonius; assembly: GCA_004024765.1. Lineage (NCBI taxonomy): Eukaryota > Metazoa > Chordata > Mammalia > Rodentia > Dipodidae > Zapus > Zapus hudsonius. Next base: position 25,207 of record PVHP010002105.1, read on the forward strand.
GCTTTTGCCAAGCAAGAGGATGCCACCTTCCGAAGTTGTTGGGAAGGCTGAGGAGGTCTTTAGGGAAGGACAGTCACACCACCCCAGTGATTCACTTCCTCCATGAAGACTCTACCTCCTCAAAACACCACACCCTTCCCCAAACAGCACTACTCTGCTGGGGACAAAGTGTTCTAACACAGGAGCCTATGGAGAGCATTATATTCAAACCACCAAAGCAAACTTAATTAAAACTACAAATAGGATAGAATTAACGAGAAGGTCATTACCCTATAAAATAAAATAAGATGGCAAATTATTATTTTGAAAAAATATAGTTATTTATGAGAGAGAGAGAGAGTGTGTGTGTGTGTGTGTGTGTGTGTGAGAGAGAGAGAGAGAGAGAGAGAGAGAGAGAGAGAGAGAGAATAGGTGCAGCTGCAAATTAATTCCAGACACATGCACCTTTGCGTGCATCTGGCATACATGGGTACTGGGAGTTAAACCCAGATCAGTAGCTTTGCAATCAAGTGCCTTTAACTACTGAGCCATCTTCCCAGTCCTCAGATTATTATTTGACATTGCTTTTCTTCTTCTAAAGCTATGTACAAGCACAAAATTTAAATAATATCTCATATATAATTCTAGTTACATGGCTACAGTAAATGTAAACTCAGGTTAATATCCCACTTAACCTGTTGACCTGTTGACATTGTGCAGTTTCACTTGAGCTGGACCAAACCTTGACCGATCTGCTCTGATACTGTTCTTAAATCAATAATTGTGATCCAGCATTTATGAATGAATCACTTCAGTGGACAAAGAAAGCTCATTTATCAGTCAGAATTTAATACAAGAATCTGAGCTAGAAAATATTCCTATTTCGAGAGCTGTAAGCACTATGAAAAAGTCCGGTGACATATATTATTGTCTCTGGAAGCTCAAGCCAGTTTGGTTACTTAGTTCTTCACAGCTGTGGAGAACCCAGCACCTTCCATGAGGTGCCAAAATGGACTTCAGTTCTAAGATAGCTGTATGGTAAGATAAAATACGTAAGATGGGTGTATGTGTCCATTTACATGAATTATTTGTACCTCATGCACCAATTAATGCACAGGGGTGCTGCTTAATTTAATCTGACATTGTAAACAAATGAACCAGAGCAGGTAAGATTTCTATTCCTAAGTCTACCTTAAAATAGAAGTACTAGATTCAAATGACAGGTTTATTAAATTAGACAAGGCTATAGCTAACAATTATCTGAACACCTTACAGTGTGCAATTGCATGCTGTGTGACATAAAGTACATAACACTACTTCAACATATTCTGTGAAAAATCCACTAACTTCTTCATGAATTCTATTTTCACCACAAATCTACCTAATTCATTAGTTATTTATCAAAAATAAAGCATGAATATTTTTCTCTGCAAAATTTTCCCTGCTTCATTGAATTATCCTTCTATTCAATGGGCAAATAGATGATAGATAGACAGATAGATAGATAGATAGATAGATAGATAGATAGATAGATAGATAGATAGATAGATAAAGATAGATGATAGATAGATAGATAGATAGATGATTGATTGATAGATAGATAGAGATATGGACATAGAGGACATCTAATAAATGCCAGGAATTGCGTATTATAACAGCAAACAAAGGAATTGCAATCCCTGACTTCATGAACAAGAGAGACTTAAAAACACAAAGACAAAATTACAGTTATCAATGGATGGCTATGAATGGGGAGATGCGGAGCAATGGTGTGGTCTAACTGATGGGGAGCAGAGCTGAGAATAATGGATCCTCAGAGAGTTTTCTTTGACAGAGTGGCACTTAGGTCACCTGAAGATGAATCTCAGGCAGCCTGCTAATGTGAGGTGGAGTAGGTGAATAATGGGTGATTTTTTTAGTATAAGTTTGTAATATTTGGTATATATTTCTACTAAAATTTGTTATTTCTCTAAAATTTAAGTATAGCTGGGCATCCTGTGTTTATCTTGCAATGCCAGGTAGGGAGACCTGAGCCCCAGGCAACTAAGAAGGACCTGAGGTAAGGCAGGGGCCAGTCACTTTGGAGGGAATGCGGTGGCTGGTGTGGAATAAAGGCAGAGGGGGAGTTGAGACTGGAGGGCTGGGAGCCAGAGGTCACTGTGTGGCTTGCTACCATCACTCCTTCATGCCTTTGATTTGGCTAACAGCAAGGTTCCGCAGCACACTGGTTCCGGGCTAATTTCAATTTAATAAAATGTCTTATCCAAAAATATGAAAACCTAAGAAATATTGTCAGCACATATAGGAACTGTATAAACTCCAGTAAGGTTTGTTACTTTTTTGAAATCCAGGTTTAAACAAGGGTTTGGTGGAAAAATTGTATATACACATACATACATCTCTATATATCACACACACATTTATATCTATCTATGTATACTTATATGTTCAATCTTCACTTGGCCGTTTCATCCTCAGTCTGCCTATGCTGGGCTGAATATTTGTATCATCCCCGAATTCCCATGTTGAAATCTAAATCCTCAGTGTCTTGATATTCGAAGGTGAGCTTTTGGGAAGGAATGAGATCCTAAGGGCTCCAGGCTTCTGAATGGGATCAGTGCCCTTAGGAAAAAAACAAAGAGAGATGACTTCTTTTCCCACCAAGTGAACACACATGAGAAGACAGACATTTACAAAGCAGGGAGTGGTCCCCACTGGAAGTGTTCACCCTGACACCTGACTTCCTAGCCTCCAAGGAACAAACCTGCTTAAGCCAACCAGGCCATGATGCTCTTATAGCAGCAATGAATAGCCAAAGGCTGGCACTGTTCAGGGAAACACTATCCTGGGAGGCTGAGTGTGTTAGAGGCATTTGGCTCAACTGATGCCTACTGAGAGCTTGTCCTTTCCAGCCCCCTCAGGTAGTCTCACATAAACCTCTCTAGGCAGCACATATAATTTAGCCTGTACAGATCTTGGAGTCAAGTAAGCATACTGGCTTCTGCTGTGTAATTTTCTACTCACTGCTAGAAATCATATAATTATATAACCCCTCCATTTTTTTTCTCTAACCTCCAAACAAGAGTGTATGGGTGTCAAAAGTTTATTCATTACATTTGGCTGGTATCTTTTTGTTAATATGCAATTAAATAACATCACAAGAGACTTTATTCTTACAGTGGACAGAATCTAGAAAACAATAGGAAAACTCAAACCATCTCTATTTTACAAAGTTCTTAAACAGAATGAATTCATCCTCACTGCTATGAATTCCCCAGAGCTGTCATCAAGCTGCCTCTTTTGTGACTCATTCATTTAATATTTCTAAAGTTCTGAATATGTTCCACTTAAGTCATTTTCTTGCACTTTGAAAATAAGACCAAGTCTGTACTTACTACACTTACTTAAAACTTCACTAATTGAGAGTCCACTTAGATCCCTCACTCATTGAGTGTCTCCATAGATAAAAGGTGAGCACAGCATGTTCTAGGAATATTTATTAAGAAGTATTTAGGAAAAATAAAATAATATTGGAAACTGAAAGAGTTCTTGAAATGTTAGGTTAGTCATGAAATGAGAATAACAAATCTCATGTCTTTTTCAAATCATCCAGAATTCTGTGTTAGTCAGCTTCCTACCATTGTGTCAATTTAAGAGGCTCATTGTCAATCCATAAGATCTTGAACCCATCGTTTGTTGGCCTCTGTTGAGATAGAGCATCATGGTGAAGGGTGTGTGGTATAACTGCTCACAACACCATGGCATGTGGGAAGCAAGAAGGAGATAGAGAGGAAGGGGTGAAGGAGAAAGAAAACAATCCTTCCAGTGCACACCCTGGTGATGACATCCTCTAACCTAAGATTTCCACCACCTCCTAATTTACCTAGCTGTGAATCCATCAACAGATTAATTCACTCATGAGGTCAGATCTGTCATGCTCCTATCATCCCCAAATGCCTACTTCTGGACACCACTGCATTGGACACCAAGGTTTCACACAAGCTTTTGTGGAAACTTTCATATCTAAACCCAAACAGGTGACGTTCTCCAGATATGTTTAAGGCCTGTAACCTCAACACTGATTTCAACAAACAGCAACAACAATACATGAAGTAACTCACAAAAGCAAACCTACATTCTATATTCCTGCTTATGGAAGTATGTTTTCCTAGGGTTGCTGTAATAGCATACCACAAATGAAGTGCCTTTAACCACAGAAACTTACTGTCTCGTAGTTCTGGAGGCAAGAAGTCTGAATTTGAGGTGTTGGTGGGGTTGGCTTCTTCTGAGGGTGTAAGCAAGAAGCTGTTCCATGCTTCCTCTCCAGATTCTGTTTTTTTTAATTGATGTGGCAATCATTCTTATTCTTTGGCTTATAGATGCAGCCCCCTAATCCTCACCTACACATGCATTCTCCTTGTGTCTCCTCACCTCCTCTTCCCCTAGGCATGTCTCTATGTCCAATTTTCTTCTTTTTGTAAGGACACAGTCATTAAATTTTAATTTTAAGAATTTTAAGAATTAAAATTTTAAGAATTAAAGCCAGTCTTAGTGACCTTATCTGAATAGACCCTATTTCCCAATTCAGGTCACCTTCACAGGTAGTAGGACCAAGCCCTCAAAATCTTTGGGGAAAAAGCAATACAAATCATAATAGGGTAACTACATGTGATGCTTAAGTTTTATTGTCAACTTGACCTTTTTAGTAATCTTGGGTGGGTCTCTGAGGTTGTTTATAGGGAAGAAGCCCTCTCTGTAGAAGGCAGGATCTAAGGAAGCTCAGGAGAGCTAGAAATAGACATCTTTTCCTGGGAGGGCAGTGCAGGAAGGAAATTCCAGAGACTCAGGGAGTCAACAAGTCTGGGAAAGGGTTGTAAGACCCAGCCCTAAGGCTATACAAAGGGGAAGGAAATCTCTCTCTCTTCTCCCTGCCTGTTTGCTCTTGTGTGTTTGGTACTGGTGATGATTTTTCTCTCTGTGTTTGGAACTATGAAAGGGGTCCAGCCTCTTTCACCATTATGGAACTTCCCCTGGATCTGTAGCTTCAATAAATCCTTTCCTCCCATAACTGTGCCTGATTTTGAGGTTCATCTCAGTGGCACATGAGCTGACTATGGCAGGATTGGTACAAGGACCTGGGTGATATTGCTGAGACGAATCTAATCATGCGGATTTTGGTCTTCTGGAACTTGTGTGCTGAAGGAATGGGCATGGATTTGGTACTTGCCATTGAAGATGTCTTCTAGAGCAGTAAGCCAGTTTTATGGACTATTCTAGTGAGAGTTTGAAAATGTTAAGTGCAGAGAATTGCATTTGGAGGCTTTGCTTGTGAACTTTCTAAGGCGAAGGAGAGACTACAGAGAACTTTATTGGAACTGTGTTATTGGAAAAAGGGATGGATGCATTCTGCTGCCTGTGCCCAGAAAGTATGATCAAGGTTGATTTTAAGTAATGGACTGATATGCTTAGCTAACAATATGGACCTGAGAATTTAAGATTTACCATTGGAAAAATTAAAGCAAGTTTAACTTACTGGCACAGAGACTGGCTTTAGGTTACTGAAGCTGCTATAGTTAACACATTAGCAACCCTAAAGAAGATGGCTCAACTTTTTACATTAAAACAACTGAAAGGGTGCCTGAGGTAATTTCCACCCAGGAAGAGCTAAATGATAGACCACAAACTCTTTTGGAAGGAGATAGCTGGAAGGAACCTGCTCTTCCAGGTTTGTCTCTGAATTAACAACATGGCTGTGTCTAGCACACCTGGTATTGCTTTTGAAAGCATGAGAATGAATGCATGGAGTGGGTCATGAAATGCACATGTTCCAGGAGCCGCTGCTGAGATGTGGTATATAGAACAGGACATGAAGTCCCTGATCAGCAAGTGAAGCCATTAGAAGATGGACTGTGGTTTGCAATGGAGACCAGAAGATGTTTTGGATATATCAGGACTGTGCAAGGGCTACCATGGAGTGCTGTTGGCTCAGGATGGAAGTTTTCCCAGATACTCAGCCAAGATGGGAAATGTGGAGACTGTCAGTTACTGGTTGTGATGTTGAACTTGAACTGCAGATGTTTGATGTTTGCCTAATGGTTGTTGAGTGTGTATTGGCCCAGTCTCTCCTTGTTATGTATGCCTCATAGCAATTGAAAATGTTTACTCTGTGCCATTATATGTTAAAAGCATGTAACTTGTTTTGATTTTACAGAACTCCCAGTTAAGGGACCTTGCCTTCTGTTAGAGAGAGATGAAGCATTTCCAGTTGAACATGGGACAGTTATATCATGTTAGGTAGAATTATGATCTTCTTACTGTCTTAATTTGGAAATTAAGGATGATATAAGGAGATATGGTTTGATGTTGCCATCAATCAAGTTGACAAAGGGTGGATTTGTGATGATTAAGATTTTTTGTCAACTTGACCTTTTTAGTAATCTTGGGTGGGTCTCTGAGGTTGTTTATAGGAAAGCAGCTGTCTCAGTAGAAGGCAGGATATAAGGAAGCTAAGGGGAGCTAGAAATTGACATCTTTTCCTGGGAGGGCAGCACAGGAAGGAAATTCCAGAGACTCAGGGAGTCAACAAGTATGAGAAAGGGTTGCAGGACCCTGCCCTAAGGCTACATAAAGGAGGGGGAATCTCTCTCATCACCCTGCCTCCCAGCCTGCCTAGCTGCTTGTGCTTGTTGTGTATCCCTTGGTCGGCACTGGAACAAAGCTTCCTCAGCCTTCCAGTGTGGACTGAAGACCAGCAGCTCCCCAGGAAGCCTTTTTGCCTTCAGTGCTGGATTGGGACAGCTGAGGCATCCAGCCATGTGGACTGAGCAGCTACCAGTTCCTTGACTCTTGGACTTGCAGACTGCTATTGTGGGACTGCCGTGAGCTAACCCAATAAATCCCCCCTTTTTACTATAATTCATTCTCTTGGTTCTGTTCCCCTAGAGAACCCCAACTAATACACTAAATAATAATCATATTACCTCTAGGTAAAAAAGGAACTAATGCTAAAATGAAATAATATTCTCAAGCTCAATTTGATTAGTGAAGAGTCTGTGTTTGAGTCCAAATGCATCTTGGTTCAGACTGTCACAGGAAGGCAAGTTTCACACTGGATTATATGATACATAATGTTCTCCTCATTCTCATTGGGGGTTGATTACAAGTTGCCTCCTAACTCAGTGGTCAAATCCATGATCAAAAAATTGAAAAGGCAATTTTTTTTTGTTTTTTCGAGGTAAGGTCTCTCTCTAGTCCAGGCTGACCTGGAATTCACTATGTATTCTCAGGGTGGCCTTGAACTCATGGCAATCCTCCTACCTCTGCCTCCTGAGTGCTGGGATTAAGGGCGTGTGCAAATTTTAAAGGCTGCTAAAATCAAATTTTACTGTCTGATTCTGACAAGTCAAGATTATTTATAGCTGAGTTGCTTAGTTGTGAGCATAAGATGAAGTAGGAGGTAGGAACTCTGCTTCCAGATATGATTTCCTGAGGTGTTCAGATCACTGGCTTTTTTTGGTCTGTTTCTTCATAAGGGAGTCGGACAACGATCCTTCTTTGATCCTCAAACCTGTGTTCAGTCACTACTGAACACTGAAGGACATAGTGCCCTGTGCTCATTGATACCCTCCTAGATGGGGAAGACTTGGGTCTCTCTAAGGCATTATATGAAGACTCCAGACCTTACTTCCTCATGGCTGCACATTGGATGTTCCCTTGATCTAGCAGATATCTGACAATCAATATGACTTTAACTCTTTTGTCTAAGCTCATTCTAGGAACTTTATAAATGTATCTAAAAAAGTTATCTTTTCATCTTTATACCACCCCCATAATTACTGAGGAAGGTCCATCAGGCTCCTTGATAGATTATTCTAGAGCCATGAGAGAGAATATATGCATCACTTACCTTCTTTTTGCTGGGACAAAATGTGTGACCAGAGCAGTTTATGGGAGGGAGGGTTTACGTGCAGCTGAGAGTTCCAGAGGGCAGAGTCCCTCATGGTGAGGAAAGCATGGCAGGAGCAGGACCATGGAACACCTCAGTATCATGCTCAGCAGGGAGGAAGTAGGCAGGTGGAAACAGTAAGGGGAGCTGGGCTGTAATAGTGAGGCACTTCCTCCAGCCAGGCTCCACCTCCTAAAGGTTCCACAGTCTTCCCTAACAGATTAAGTGTTCAAATACATGAATCTACAGGGGACATTTTACATTCAAACGACAGCAGTTCCTTTCGAAGATGACCCTAATCACAGAGGAGTAGATAGTCTAGCAATGTCTGCTATAAGAAGGCTTCTTTGGGAAGCTCAGCATGGTGGTACAAGTCTTGAATCCCAGCATTGAAGGAGGCAGAGGTTGGAGGATCTCCATGAGTTCAAAGCTACCCTGAGACAACATAGTGAATTCCAGGTTAGCCTGGGCTAGAGCGAGATCCAGCAAAAACAAAAACCCAACAAAAACAAGAACAACAACAACAACAACAAAAAAGGAAGGTTTCTTTGGGATCCTCTCCAATGAGAAGCAGTGCCAGTACTGTATCCAGTGCCATATTTAAAGTGGCTTCTCTCTGGGCAAGACCTGTGAAACTTCTAGCATTTCCTAAAGGAATGAATTTGTCTTTGGCTCATACTCAGATTGGTTTCTTTAAATGGAATTTATTTCCTTAGAGAATAAGTTGGAGGTTCCTGCTGAATGGGAAGGTTGGGATAAACTCGCTAATCAGTAAGGTTGCCACAAGCTGTCCTCTGTCACTGAGTGTGTACATCCATATGGTTATCAAGGCCTTTCTGAGGAAATCAGAGTGCCCAGCATACATGTATTCTGACACAGTGACAAACTGTAATGTGGATGAGAAGGCACAGAATGCAGGGGGAAATATACTCAAGGGATTCACTACAGTGTTCTTGAAAATCTTAATCAAATACTGAGCCACACTGTGTCAGACATACTTTTGGATTTGCAGTGGGGCTTTGAGCTTTACCCACCAAAAGATGGAGCCACACCAATATACAGGAGAGTCTTTTATTAATCTCTGCAAACGTAAATCTCTAGCGCCCTGTTGAGAACAAATTGGTGAAGTGCTTTCTTGTTCAGTTGTCACAAACAAATGTCAGCTGTGTATGGGTGCGCATGCGTGTGTTGCATGAGCAAGTTGTACCCTTTCTTCCTCTCTCACCGTCCCCCAGCAGTGACAGTCTGATTACAGATGCACTCCAGGGGTGTTCAGGTTTTAAAATCGCAGCATAAAGGTGTTTTAGGGAGAAAAAACTCACCATCATTAATGGCAAGGTTATAACAGCATATATATTAAAAAGTTGGGATTTATTGACTGAGTTACAGAGGACATTGTCCTTTATCACCTGCTGGTCGACCCTGTCAAAGACAAAGGGAGTGCTTTGGCCTGGAAAGCTAAAGGACCTGTCATCTTGGCTACATCTCAGCCCTTGTATGGTCCTGTTTATCTCTCCTCCTGACATTGTCTGCGACCTAAAGACTGCCTTTCACAATAGAGACTTCAAATAGGTAGGGAGGAGAATTCAGAGCTTATCAGACATCTGGTGATAGGCAACTTGGGTTTAGACTTAGACATTATAGGATCTCCATTTTACAACAGCAGAACGTTCGTTTTGTGCAGTTTGAAATGTGACTTTCAAAGATGACCCTAATCTCAGGGGAGAAGATAGTCTGTCCGACACATGTGAATTTCACTAGACAGCCAGATTTTGCTTTCCTGTAAGGAATTAAAGTAGATATGCTAAAAGGTTGTACCTCTTTCAAAGCTGATTCTCGCTGTAAGAAAGTGTTATAAACCGCAGTCCACGATGGAAAGGCCTGATAAGGCGTCTAGCCTCTGTCACCACCTCCGTGGGTGGCTGCTCTTTGGACATATCTGAATTCGGAGTGCGGGCTTGTTTGTAGCAAAGTCTTATGTAGAGAATGTACATGGTCACAGAGGTTTGTAATATAACAAACACCCTTATCAACCCCTAACATCTTTACAACGGCTTGGATGACTTTTTAATTGTGGCTTAATATAGTTAATTATGGCAACTCTTCCCCATTTTTTGGGATGATGAATTAATATTACAGATCATTAACATTACTAAATTGGCATAATGATATAGTAGATTTAATGTCCCAGTTACGTTAAGACCTGCTTTGTAATTTGGTCCTTTTGTTATTTGCCCAACACAGGAAGCTCACGCTGGGTGCTTGCCTTTTAGGTAGGCTACATGTAACTACGTGTAGATTTTCTTAATACAGAAAATCCCAAATGGAAGACTTCTTCATCTTCTGACTCTATATGAAACCAACATTTTCTTTCTAATATCCACTTCATCAGTAATAAAAGTTAGAAAGCCCTGGCTCTTGAGCCAGGTTTTATAATTAGAAAAGACTCTATTTTACATCTGCAAAAAACTCATGCTTAGTGGGGGAAAAATGAGAAATACGATATGTTCCATTCTGTTGCAATGGTTAGACCATTTTAATCTCTTAAGTTCAATATTTCCTCTAGCAGGCTATACTTCTAGGATTTCATTTTTAGATCCTTAAGGCTGCATATATCTGTCAAACGGACATAATGAATTTAAAGTGCTAATGCCTAGGAGACCAGAAAAACATTGAAATATATCCTTGGTTGATTAAATTACCACCTCCAGCTACTTTACATCCTTATGCCCAAATAGATTTTCTTTTTACTTACCAAGTGCCGGATCTGGAAGATGTGGAAGATGTAATTTTATGGTAAAAACATGCACATGTCTTTAGACAAGAGCATTTTATTTAAGCATCTTTTTAAAGTACTTCTGTGATAGGACTTGCAATTTGATTATGCTTCTTTCAATTACATTCAACCTGCAGGTTAACCTTAGGTTTTAACAAGGAACTTTCAAGTGTATTCTTGGAATGAAATTTATGTCAAAAATCTGGAGTGCTAAGAGTCAAGTGCTTAGGATAACAATATTGAAAATACATGAACTTGTTTTGTGAAAATAAAGAGGCAATGATGCATCCTAATATTCGTGTTAAATGTTGTTTCTTCAGGAACTATGTAGATTGACAGACCAATATCAGGCAGCAAAGGGGAGTTAGAGGCATTCCTTGTTACTGACAGTGTGACTTGATTGTCTAACAAGTCTGCCACAAAAGGGAAGCCCGGTGAGCACTCTTATTCCCAGGTATAAAGGAGGCAGTGACATCAGCCCTAGAAGTAAAGACACTCCACACCCTATTGGCAGAGGAGCTTGGTTTTTCCCTTCCATGTCTGCTTCTGGAAGAGAAGGTAACTCAAAGGCAAAAGGTAGCCGTGTCTCTCTCTGTGCCTGCTTTTGCAGACTTACATCGTCCTAACTCCCCACATAGTCTGGTTGCACACTCATAAACACAGACACACTCAGTTATATCACAAACTCAAGTATACACATATTTCAATAATCACTTGTAGGCAATATTTGACAGAAAAAGCAACAGCAAGTACAGTAGGCGGGCAAACAGGGGGCTCATTTTCCACTGGCAAATGGCTCATTGTATCCATCCACTCCCAAATACCCTGTCCTTGCTGCAGGAAAGGACCAATTCTGACCCAGGGTTCAAGAGTAAGTTCTAGAACCTTGCAAGTCCCGATGTGTGGTGCAAACACAGTGGTTAGACATCAGGGTGTTGTGATGTCTGGGGGTGAAATTAAAGAGCACAATGGATGGGAAATAAAATGACGAGTATCAGAGGAACTGGGAGCTGGGTCTGAAGGCAAGAGAGCAGATTTGTAGTGCTTTGAAATGAAACGTTATAATCCCTCCGACAATCCTGTTGACGGTGAGCTGTAGCGCTAGGACTACAACCCAGAAAGAGAGATACATTGTGGGATAAACAGCTTCTTAGAAGGTAAAAACTGAATGGCCAAAATAGATGAATAAGGGGACACAATGGAGGAAAGAAAAAAAAAGGAAATGAGTCGGTGGCAATATAAGAAAAAGGTAAAAGTGAACAGAGGACAGAAAGGCAGGAAAGAAAAAAATATAAATGAGTGAGACAAAAAAAAATAAAAAAATAAAAAGGCCAAAAGACGCAAAAGAAAATGAGAACAAGAGGGGGAAAGAAGTAATATTCTCCCTGATAAAAATGCACAAAAGGAAAGATGAACTTTGTTCTTTTTCTCTTTCTGCTCTCCTCTCTTTTTCTGCTTTTCGCCTCGCAGCACGTCAGCCTAAGCTGAGAGCTGTAATGTCATTAAATTGCAAATGCTTTTTCATTTCCGACACACACTGTTTACTTATCTGGCAAAAACATATGTTGGAAGGAATCCGTTAAATTCTGCCCATTGCCTTGGGTAAAAGTGCAATGGAAACGGACCCACCGAGCGTCCTTTCTTCGTCTTTAGCACTTCCCTTATCTACAAGACGGCTTCGCAGAAAACTGGCTAGTTCAATGAAAAATGAAGATACAGCGGGAGATTAGGGAAGAACACTGCGCACAAAATTCCTGGAGAGAGGGTCACTCCATTGCAAATGATTTCACTTCTCTAGATCTGCATAAATTACTATTTTTAAGGCATCTCCAAAGTCTGTATATTTTTCTCACTCTGTCAAACATTTAATTTCACGCCCCGTGTTCTGAATATGCTAAAATGCATATCTCTGATGCACCTTTAAGCCAGAAAAACGAATGCAAAATTGAAGATAAAATGATGTGATTTGCACTACAAGCCTATTACTTGAGGTATTTACATATAGTTTACCTCTGCAGTTCTGAGGATGACTTATTAAAAAAAAATCTGGATTAAGCTCATATAAATATGTATAAATCTTTGTTTAGAAAATAGATTTTGCAGCTGTTGTGTTAAAAAGTTCTTTAAGATTCTGTGAAGAATTTTCCTTTTAGCATGCTTTAAGAGGGGAAAGAAAGACAGAATTTGACATTCTGCTTGGCAGGAGGGGAAGAAAGGCTATTCCACCATTGGCACTTAGAAAGTAGTCCTTTAGGTCCTTTAGAGAGAGCCCTCCTTTGCCCACAGCAGCTGCTCCCTCTTTGCTCTTTTATTATATTTCTTTTCCTTTTCTTTCTTTCTTTCTTTCTTTCTTTCTTTCTTTCTTTCTTTCTTTCTTTCTTTCTTTCTTTCTTCTTTCTTTCTTTCTTTCTTTCTTTCTTTTTTTTGCTTAGCCCAAACCATAGTGCTCTGGATTACTAAACTCAAATTAAATATCAGTGTTTAATGACTAAAACAATTATGAGCCTCTTGGATGGTCCCCCAGCACCTTCTCTCTCTCCTTTTTCCCAAACACATTCTCTTCCATGCACCCTCCACAGAACCTTCTGGAAGCCACCAGGACTTGTAGCTCTGAGAAGCTAACTTCCTGCTACTGATTTGATGGTCATTGACAATGCAAGCAAGATCTCTTATGCCCTGGAGAAGCCATTCTGAAAAAACAGGCATTTTGTCTAAACATTCCTCACATGTGCATTTCATATCTCTTCTCTTGAAAAAAAATCTATTTTTGCCTCTTTGAAAAAAAAGTTTCATTTAGTCAGTCCCCTCCGTGTCCCCATCCCTCTGTAATCAGTGGGGGAGGGGAGGGAGAGGGATTATTCTCAGATCTTTGCTTGCTGAGCTTGGGGTTTAGGAGACTTTAGATAACCACGTTGGCTAATTCAGGGCTGAACACACAGTGGACTGGGCAAATACACAGCCAGCCAGCTCTGTGGTTGGGCAGGGCCTGGCTTCTGAGCTGCACCTGCCAAAAGATGCTATGGGAACAGCCCCTTCTAGAAGCAGGTTGTAGAGGCTGCTGTTACTTCAAAGCCCACATTAATCCTTTTACAATTAAGACAAGAAAGGGATGTTTACAGGCATCTGATCACTTTGGATGGAGATAGGAGTTTGCTTTAAAAGACTGAATTGTAGTTCTGATGTGTTGAGCCTCCTTAAAGTTGATTAATGACTAAAAAAATCAAACAACAACTGCAGTCATTTTTAAAAAGTTAAGAGTCACTCGTTTTACACAAAAAATGATTTAATAAGCACCCCCCCACACACACACACTCCAGTGGTCTGATTCCTGGGCACTGTGATTTATGAGCTGTCCTTTCCAAAACTGACTGCTTGGTTTTTTTGTAAGTTCATTGCAGAGCCATTGCAGATAAAAATCAAAGTCAGACCCTTTAGAATTGAGCTGAGGTTTCAGGAAATTCCTCTTTCCTACTACCCAATAGTGGCCACTACTCATGGAGGGATCAGACTAAAGCCTCAAAGCCCACATGACAGCTTAGCATCTCTGGGGTGTTACATAAGACTTCCTAGTAGAAACTGGAAAGATGTCTCAGTGGTTAAAGACACTTGCTTGCAAAGCCTGATGGCCAGGGTTTGATTCCCTACTACTCATGTAAAGCCAGATGTCCAAAGTGACACATGCATCTGGATTTTGTTTGTATGGCAGGAGTCCCTGGCATGCCCATGCCGCCCCCCCCCGCCTCTTTCTTGCTCTCTCAGATTGAAAAAAAAGACTTCCTAGAAACTTGGGTTGCTGGTATGCCCATCCTTGCCCCTGAGGTCACAGACAGAGGAGGGGTGGGATGCAATCCATCTTTTCAATGTTTCTGTAGGTGGATTTGGGTTTCTGAAGGGAAGGAGCAAACCACAGTAATGGTTTCTGCCTTTCTTTCAGGAAGGTTTGGCCCAAACTGGATTATTTCAATCCTTTCAGATGGAATTACTTCTTTAAATGATTGAAAAACTCTATATGTTCCTCAAGTGTGACCACTAAGAAAACGTCTGGTCATCATTGCCATTCTGGTGTGTAATCCTTTCTTTCACACACAAAGAGTGGGAAATGCTATTTCTCTCCGGCTTACAGGTGAAACCAAAAATAAGCACACCCTGCTTCCTTTCAGAGTCAGACCTGCACCTAAGAGCAAGCCTCCTGCATACTTCAAGCTGTGGAAAAGGAGAGATCCTGCTCACCTGAGAGGGAACTTCATGGCCATGATACCAACCAGGGTCCTCTTCTAGTGTAATTGAACATGGAGTCTATTCCTGCTGGTCATAGACGAGGCTGTACATAAGCTCATCACCGATTCTGCTTTTTATGTTGGGTCTGGGGATGGGAACTCAGGTACTTCCTGCACCTGTGGTGAAAAAGAAGCAGAGACAGGAGAGTTTCCAAGAGCACATGAATAGGAACAAACAGGAGCAGTCGCCATAGAGGAGACCATGCCTCAAACAAGGTGGAAGGTGAGGACTGTCCTGAAAGTTGTCCTCTGATACCACACATGTGCTCTGTGGTGTGCACAGACGCAAGCACACACACACACACACACACTAAATATTTTCAATAATATTTTTATTTATTATTTATAAGAGAGAGGGAGAGAAAGTGTATATGGACATGCCAGGGCCTCTTGCCATTGTAAACAAACTCAACACATGTGCCATGTAGTGTATGTACCCAGCTTTAGAGGGGCACAGGGGAGTTGAACTTTGGCAAGCAGGATTTGCAAGCAAATCCCTTTAACCACTGAACCATCTCTCCAGCCCAATGTTATTTTTAAAAAGAAGAAACTGCACAGTTTCCCCTCTAGATAGCTCAGAGAGAGTGTCAGGATTTCTTACACTACTAGAGTAAGTGAGAAGAATATTTACCAAGTGTGTAGCTACAAAACAAAGGAAAGAAAACAACAGTGAAAATAAATCCAAAAGCCTGACCAACAAGAAGATTATGGTGTTCACAGGGAAGTCACAGAGAATAAGTCTGTTGGCAGCTCTTGGCACTGCAGCCTGGCAAGCTTCTGGAGTTTTCAGCCCACTTTTCTCCCAGATTTTTAGACTCCTTACTTGAATATCAGTTGGATTTGGCTTCATTTTCTTCCTTGAAGTTTCTACAGGCTCCATCCTGGCCCACAAAGTTATCCTTTCTTGCTAGAAATATCTTTTGGAGCCCAAGCATAGCCATCTATTTGTTAATTTGTCTTAAACTCCGAGGCAAGAAATATTTCCCTAGTCACACAACTTCCCTTCTTAGGAATCGGCTTTATTTCTGTATTTGTTACTTTCTTATTGCTGTGACAAAATACTTGGCAAGAAGCAACTAAACAAAGAAGAGAAGGGTTTATCTTGGCTCACAGTTTGAGGGGATCACAGTGCATGATGAAGGGAAAGGCTGGCAGCAGGAGCATCAAGGAGAGAGAGAAAGAGAGAGAGAGAGAGAGAGAGAGAGAGAGAGAGAGAGAGAGAGAGAGAGAGAGAGAGAGAGAGAGAGAGAGAGGATGGTCCTTTGCTGGCTTTCTCCTTTTTAAGTCAGTGCTGGACCCCAGCCCATGGACTGGTGTCACCCACAGTTGGGGGGGAAGTCTTCCCACCTCAACCTAATCTAGAAAATTACTCACAGACATGCCCCAAGATTTGCCTCTAGTAAGTCTAGATTCTGTCAAGTTGGTCACATTAATCATCACAAGTGGCTCTATCATGAAATTTAATTTCCTTAGCTTTTAGATTGCCTATATAGACTGGTCTTTCAAGTTACAATTTGTTGGGCAGTGTGTCCTTCCTCTGGACAACAGCTGTCTTTTCCTGCCACCTGCTCTTCTTACTAGAGGAGCACTCAGGTTCCTCCTTGCACAGACACCTCTCCTGAAGGGATATACATGGTGAGGCTCATTGATGTACCCACTTCTAACTCCTTACACCTAACCTGGCATTTCTTAAGGAAGATGTTCTGAATTATGTAAAGCTTGGGCCCTGAAAAATTGGTACGCACTGCAGCCTTTCTTCTTCATGATCTCATCTCCAGGTGGACATCTATTCATTCCAGAATCTCCTGTGGGAATGCACATGCGCCTGACCATTCTCTTTCTCTGTCTTTTGCATTTGTTTGTGTGTGTTGATAATTTTTGGGGGAGTGAGGGCATTTCCCAATGTGGTTGTGTTATCTTTCCCATTAGACAATGTGATAAATCATCCCAAAATGGGAACTATTTCTTACATATACGCTATAATAGTATCAAAAAAGTATGTCACCCACCACGACTCAGGAAACTGAGTGGAAGAGGGGGTGGAAAGATTGTGAGAGCCGTGGTGGGGGAGACGGTCCAGAGGCATAGCACCCATCAGTAACAACTGACTTGGGCCAGGAAGACCGGGATGAGTACTAAGATATACAGGATCCCTTGCCACAAGGACTAATACAGACAGCCCACGAAGGAGGATATCCAACTGATCAGGGATGGGGAGGGGGGGAATTGGGGAAGTCGGGATAACAACGCATGGCTTGCCCACTAAATAATGTAACTCATTATGGACAATAAATATTAAATTAAAAAAAAGTATGTGAGTGTTCATATAATACTTTTAAATGCTGAACAAACACTCAACACATTCTTCTGAGGAAGTTTGAAGATAGTTATATTTCAGTTGTTGGGTGTGTCATATATTAAAGATTATTAGAAGCTAAAACTGGAAGGATCAGTCATCTGAAAATCAGTGCAAACATTCATGACGCATGCTTATTGCCATATCTTTAACTCTAACACATATGCACAGTGAATACAGCTTGAGTAAGTCAGGCCTCAGTGTCAGGAGGAGAGTTATGTATTAGCTTATGTACATGAGAAGCCATGGAGACTTAGTTACTACCTGGCACAGCTAGTCCAAAACTCAGTCTCCCCCCCCCCCAGTTGGCTCTCCTTTCTTTCATGCTGGGTCAATGCCCATCAGGTCAAATTCATGCATTGCCAGATGGCCTTCAATAGAAGTTAGAAACTAGTGTCTCACTGGATACACAACCTGTGTGTCCCTCCTGACCTATACCCAGAAAGGGTCAGGGCTGTGATGGGTGGCACCTCTGTGGAAGGAGGGAGGCATGGAGGAAGTGGTAGGAGGTGATTTTGAGGGAAGCTGAGGTGCTTTTACAAGAATGGACAATAGACACTGTATAGGTCAAAATAACCACTTACCTCCCTGCCCTCACACAGTTCATAATCTAGTTGGCAAGGCGAAGGCAGGCACCTGACAAGCTTAATGATGTGGTGTATGTACAGAACTGCTGGGCATATGAGGGCTGGCTCACATGCCAAGCAGGAATGTGATGGATTGTTCTGGAGAGACTCTGAAAGACATTGAAAAGATACACATATAAAAATAACTACTTAATCTTTTTTATTCTAGGCACTTGTGACTTTTATGGAAACATGTGAAGAAGGGACCAGGGAGGTAGCTGAGTGGGAAGGGTGCTTACTTCCCAGGCACAGGGATCTGAATTCACTCATCAGCACCCACTTCAGCTGCATGTGGGTGTGAAGCCCTGAAGAGAACAGAAGCAGGAGGATTGCTGGGGTTCACTGGTCTAATATGGAAGTCGAAAATAAGGCAGAAGATCAATAGGAAAGGACACTCGCTGACCACCTCTGACATCTACAAGTGTCTACCTGTGTACTTGTGTCTGTATACACAAGGGCATATACAGACACACCATACACAACACACATAAGACATACCATACACACACACACACACACACACCATACACGACACATATAAGACATACCACACACATACTATATCACACCCCCACACACCAAAACATTTGAGTTTTTTTCATTTGGATGTGTGTGCATGCAGGAACACACACTGCCTCAGAGCACACGTAGAAGACAACTTCTGGGTTGATCGTTGAGTGCATACATTGTGACCCAGTGGTCTCACCCTTCCGTGTACACCTTAGAAAACTGCTTTTATGCACACACAGAATGTCTGTTGACATTTCAACTGGAAATTGTTTTTTAAAACTCTAGTATCTGTTGCCTGTGCTTTTAGGCAGACCTGTTCATTTTTGTAATACATTACACCTCACACACAAAATGACATGTGACTCATGTGTAGGAATCTAGTAAGAAATACCCAGTGCTAAATTGTGTTTTTTGGAGGATGTGGGAACTAAACTGTGTTTCTTGGTGGATTAGAGGAGAGCAAACTAAAAGGCATTCTTCCAACACCTCACAGCTGTGGGACCCAAGGGTGAATACAAAGGAAAGAGAAGCAAGACACATCTGAAAAGTCACTGCTGAGCCTCAGAGCTAATCACACCTCAAAGCAGAACATTGTTTTCTTAAATAACAGAAGCAATAAAACCCTATTGTGGATTAATCTTGTGCCAAATTGTGTTTTTAATCAAATCTATTTCGAGCCAAAGAAAATACAAAAATGCAAATGAAGGCCTGACCCTCCAGATCTTGTGAACATGTAAGGGCTGATGCACTTCAAAGATTGTTTTTTTAAACTCATAAATTAAAATCATCACACAACACAGCAAAACATACTTATTTGTAAACCTTTTAATTTGACATTCCATGTAACGATTCAAGGCTGGGATGGGTGGCCCCTTTGTGGATGGATGGAGAAAGAGGTAGGAGGTGATTTTGAGGGAAGTTGAGGTAAAAAGCCTTAGAAAAGAGGGTTTGAAAATCCTAAAGCTAATTCCTTTATAAAAGCCTTCAGAAAAGACAGTTTGAAAACCCTAAAGTTAGATGTTCAATAAAGAAACACGGTTCTAATTTAAACTCTCCCATGTATACTGTAGTCTTAGGCTGAAAGTGAGAACTCAGTAGTTTTATGGGGCAAAGAAAGCCGAAGGCCAGCAGCAGGCCTGTGCTGGAGGAGATGGCATTGTGGATTCTCTTCAGACACACCCCACTGGACCTTGGGGGGCCAGCAAGTCAGGGCAAGGCTGTTTGTGCTCAATTCCCATGTGCTTTCTCCAGCTGGGATGAAATATTCATTAGGAGGTCTAAACAAACTCTTCAGAACATGCTTATCTCCCAGTGTGAAAGTACTGTTCAAACAGGCTGCTAATGAAGCTATCCACCATGTTGTTGCTGTTGTGCTCGTGGGTGAAGAGTGTGCTAAGGCCTGGGCATTGCCTGCACTCAGCTGGCACCTGCTTCTACCTCAGTGATGACTGTGTGGCTCTAACCCAGACTCTTCGCATAAACAGCAGCCTGTAAGCTACCAATGAGACCATGACAATATTCATGGATCACACACACTGCCTGTTACTGCGTGAGGTCACATTCTGAAGGGGTGCGTAATAAAAGATCATGGTGAGGGTGCTTCTTCTTGGATTTCAAAGCACAAGAAAGAAGGTGTTTTTGTTTCCACCCTGAAGCCAGGAGACCCAGAAAACATTTGGGAAATGGATTTATGCTATTTCTGAAATATATGAAAAATATAAGTAGGCTTGCACACATATTTCACAGGAACATCTAATATCAATCAGAAGTAAAGACATAATGGGAAAGAATCTACATTATTTCAAGAAATTTGGATGAAAACACAAACACAAAAGTACACATGTGATTAAGACAGAAGCCGGGTGGTGGTGCACACCTTTAATCCCAGCAACTTGGGAGACAGAGGTAGGAGGATCACTGTGAGTTTGAGACCAGCCTAAGATTATGTAGTGAATTCCAGGTCAGCCTGGGCTAGAGCAAGACCCTACCTTGAGCCCCTTGTCCCCCAATAAAAACATTAAGACATAGAGTAGAAATTTTACACTAGTATTGTAATTATGCAAAGCAACTCTGAACAACCCTCTTGATACCCATGAAATTGCTACCTTTTAACTCTGTGGGGTGTGTGTGTGTGTGTGTGTGTGTGTGTGTGTGTAAGCATGTGTGTGGGTGTGTGCACCTACGTGTGCATGTAGAGACCAGAGATTGATTCCAGTGTTCTCCTCAATCATTGCCCTCTTTATTCTTTGAGATAGGATTTCTCCCTGATCATAGAGTTCACCAACTGGCTGGCCGGTGAGTCCCAGGGACTCCACATGTCCACCCCTCAGTGCTAGGATTACAGGTGTGTGCCACCATGCCTGGCGTTTTGCATGGGTTCTGAGGATCCAAATTCAGGGCTCATGTGTGTGTGGCAAGCACCTTACCCACTGATATCTCCTCAACCTGTGTATGCTTCTTTTACTCACAGAGTGAGTTTAGTTAATAGGAAGATAATTTTCTTTTATTCTTTTCCAGGATTGGGGATTGAACCCAGAGCCTTGAGCATGCCAAGCAAGTGCTCCACCAGCAGTTCATATCATCAGCCCAGGAAAATAGTTTTGCAGTATTGGTGCTTGACGGTCAGAACTCTCTGCTGAGGCAGCCCCCCTCCCCTTGAGGGGGAGGTGTTTAGTTAGAGCTACAACCTAGGTGCTAAAACTGATTGGTCAAATATAAACCAATCAGCTGTCTCTCTGACTCACCTGGGGAGGACTTAAAACTAGCTTCCCTAGAGGAAGTGGGCCCTCTTCCCCCACATGACAATGGAGTAGAAAGACTGCTGACCCAGGCCTCAGTGAGGTAAGGCCTATATCCCTACTCCAGCTGATGACTGGGGTAGAGGGGCAGGCTCCGGACTTTTTCTCTCATGAATCTTTCTCATAAAGGGAGCTTTCTGTTATCTTTTCTTGGGCTGTTTATTTAACTAAATACTATAAGTTTTGTTAACTCTCTGACACGAGTTCTCCCCACACTGGTAGCGGGAGAACTCTGTAACTTCCCACATGGTGACTGGGAAATTTCCCCATCCAACTCCCCTTTTCCTAATTTACTAAATTAGAATAAATGTATAATTAAAATTTAATTCTGTCCCTGTATACAATTCTTTGGCATTAGAGGACAAGAACTCGGAGTAGGAGGAGGGGGAAGGGAGGATTCCAAAATTCTCTCTCTCCCCGTGTTTCTTAAAGTTATTAATTATCAGCAACCCATATCAGTTTATGGAATGTGTGCTAAAGTCTATAGGTGCTCTGAGGAATGTCACCAAGTACAGTATCCTCACTCAGACGACATACAGGCCCATTGAACTCCATATTGAATTCCTAAGAGACTGCCTCTCTTCATGCATTTTCTGCTTCAATTCATGACACACAACTTGTGATAGGCAGAATTCTGAGTTGCTTCCCAGTGACCCACATGCTTAGTGTAGGCAGGACTTGAGATGACAGGGTGGCACTCAGGTGAATATGGTACAACATGGCAAAGTCAAAAGGATTCTGTTGTAGGTGTAAAGTCCACAACTGGATGACCTCAGGGATCCTGATGTAATATGGTGAGACTTAAAAAGGATACAGAGGCCAGAGAGACCACCTAGCTGGCCTCTAGAATTATCCTATCAGGAGTATCTTTAAGAAGGTCACATGCCAAGGACCTTGGAGCCCAGAGCAGCCTCTGGCTGACAGCTGTCAAGACAGCAGGAAACTGTTATAGGATGCCAAGGCACCAAATGTTGCCAATAAGAATAATCACCTGGAAGAGGACGTTAGCCCCTGAAAAGAATATGGCTCAGAGACACCTTAGCTATGTGACAATGAACCAACCTGGATTTGGACTCTCACCCCCGAACACCAGGGATTATAAATGTTAGCTGCAGTAACTTGTTAAACCGTGGGAAGTGAATAGTTCACCCCGTTTCTCAAAGTGAAGCAGACCACTTGGGAGTCACCTTCATTGTTTGGGGGTCATGACTCTTCCCAATGTTCTGTCCTGCGGTGTTTGTGGGCCACTTGTCCTTGGCTCAGCGCAGGTAGCTCGGTGGAGAAAATGTTTGCTGTAGAGTGAGGACTCAAGTTCAAGTCCCCACACCTACCTCAGTGCGGCTGGGTGCCCGCAGCACCCACAATTCTAGAGCCAGAGAGGGGAGA